>SSNS01000014.1:1085937-1128326 GCA_006937985.1 Aphyosemion australe
CAGGAGAGATGTGGTCTCTCTTTTTAATTCTCATCAGAACTCTAGCTGCAGCATTTTGGACCAGCTGAAGACTTTTGACTACATTCTGTGGACCTCCTGATAGTAATGAATTGCAGTAATCCAACCTTGAGGTAATAAATGCATGAACCAGTTTTTCAGCATCACTCCTGGAAAGGATGCTTCTAATCTTAGCAATATTCCGAAGGTGGAAAAAGGAAATCCTACAAACCTGTTTAACGTGGGATTTGAATGACATGTCCTGGTCAAAGATTACACCGAGGTTCTTTACTTTGTTCTCGGAGGCAATTTAATACCATTTAGATCAGGTGACTGACTAAGCAGTTTCCTATATATAATCCTAATATAGAGCTAGACAGAAAATCACACACAGTTTCAGTGTAAAGCATTTGGTAATTTTCAAAATAAAAGACTATTGCAGAGATGCTTTTTCTTATCTATGTAGATTACGTCACATGTGACCATGTGAGGTAGAATGTTCTGTAAATGTGCAATCTTCTTGGGTCAAATGAAAGCTATTGGAATGTTCTTTATTGTGAGCCTTTGCCCACGCATGATCGTGGTGTCGCGCCACGCAATGCACAAGCAATCCGGGAAAGTAATGGGTTTTTATTAGAGCAATAAACATTTAAGTTCACAAGCAACTTGTGAATGTTTTCTATTGCAACTCAAGCAATTGTGGGGGAAGAAGGCAGGATAACTGCAAAGCAGGCTTCAACTCTCCATCTAAATTTGAGTACGTGTCCTTTAGCAGGTTAATTGGCTACATTTGCATGTAAAAAGATGGTTCCTAACAGCTTTGATAGAGCTGCCTTTCAGGTGTTAAAAACAAGTCATACTCCAGTCATGTTGGATTCATGCAGATGTTTTTATTCACACAATCAGAAACACACAGAAAATAAAAAAGGGCATGCAGAAGTTGAAATGTAGTTGGGTTTATAAACTGTGATGTCAGTGGGTGTCATTGTTTGGATGTTGGGAACAGACTCTTCATCAGATCCAGATGACGCTCCAAGAGCTGCTGTGTGCAGTTTATAGCGTCCAACTGCTGCTGACGATTTAAAGTAGCTTCTCTAAACCACTGCTCTTCAGCAGCACGGTGCTGCTCCTGCATCTGGCGCTCCCTCTCAGCCTCCATCTGCTCCGCACGGATGAAGTCATCCAGCACATCCTGCCGCTGGGTTCTTCTCTTATAGGGTGTGGTGATGCTAAAAGAACAAAAGGAGACCCTACATAAGACACAACGTGGCGGCAGTATTATCCTGATTTGCTGGCACATGCCCCTAACCCTAAAAAGGGCTGAAGTCTGCAGATCAGCCCGGCGTCAGTGACACCTGAAACTGAGCTTCTTACCACTGGAAGCTGTCTTCACTGCTGTCCTCGCTGGACATGTCCTCCTCTGCTGGCCGTCCCGGCTGCTGTGGTTCAATCGCTGACTCCTGGGAAGGAACTGGAGCAGTCGTCGTTGGTAGGGCATCTCTCACCACCATGTTTCTGCGCTCCAGCTCCTCCACCAGTCGGTCAACGGGATCAGCATCATTCAAAATCACAACTAATTCATTGTAGTCAAAAATTATTCCAGAAACCAGAAGGTCATTTGCATCCTTTTTGGCATTTTCCACCGCCCTGGTGACATCCTTGGGAGAGGCATTCTTCATGCAGGTCTTCCTGAGGTGCACAGAAAGGCAAGCTTGGGTCCTCTTGCAGATGGGGCAGAGGAGGAAATACCTGTTGGGTTCCCTTGAAAAGAGAAAAAAAATATATTAAAATTTGAAAAGGACAGGGAAAACACTTATCAAGTCAAAATACTGCCCAATCTCTTACTTTAGGCATGAAAGTTTGGGGGATAGCTAGTGGTTCACTATCAATCTTGGCTGGTCAAACTCTTCCAACTTTCAAAGGGGTTTGAATGAAGGCAGCTGGACTTCTTTGGTTTCTTTAAGACGTTTCACTTCTGGGAGGGTTGAGTTTATAAACTGTAGTTGTCTATTGTTACTTAACAAGCAGAAACTACCTATGAATACCCCTCCTCCCTAGCCTCAGATGAGTCGTTAGCATCTATTGTGTGGGACTTTGTGCACATCTCAGGTTGAAACGGGGGTGGTTTCTGTAGTCCGCAAGCTTCTTTGATGTCCTCTCATATTCCCATACCATTCCAAGGGTGTCTTTCCCAAAGTGTAGGGCAATATGTTGGTGAAGGTTCTCAGTCATCCATGGATTACCATGACCTGGATGACTGAGAACCTTCACCAGCATATCTCCCAACTTCCTTCTGCCTAAATCATGCATCTGATCCAACTGAGGGGCTTTTCCTGACCCTTTAACTTCTATTATTTTTCAGAAATGTTTTGTTTCTTTTTTTCCTGAAAAAAATCCCAGCATACCTGCGAGGAGCCATCCTGATGCCGTGAACAGAACTTCTGAAGAGCTGGTCTGGTGTACTGGAAGGTCTGAAGGCCTGGAGATCTAGAAGATGCAGCTGACGTCGGCAGATGATCTGAGATAATGGTGGTCTGACTCTCAGCTATAACCAGTTTTCACCTTCTCTATCAGCCAATCGGGTTTCTTCTATGGAAATGTGAGAGGTGTCAACTTTTAGCTGCATTCCAGGCTGATGGGGATGCTAATGGAGCAAGTTTTGCATCAAGGAAAAACAAATCTAAGTTCAGCCACCTTTGCAGTTTAAACCTTCAACTATTTTCAGTCCATACAAATCGCAGTTTCTTCAGAATAAATAAAATAATTTTTCATCCTAAAACAGGAAACTTTTAGCTTTATTTTGACATGCATGAATGGAGGCAAAAATTAGTGGTAGGAGGTTAGTTAAATTCTTGTAATAGTTATATATATATATATATATATATATATATATATATATATATATATAGGAAAGCATATCAAATTACAGCTGTTGCCTGATGTCTAATGAAAGCTTTTGACCTGTAATTTAAAAAAAATATCAACATTATATATTTTTTATCTAAAATGAAAAAGACACTTTTAATAAATCTTTCAACTTTTCAGCTTGGTTGTTTTTTAATTCAAACAGACTAAAGGAGCTTCTCTCATTCACCTGAAGTCAATGCTCTGCAGAAAGGTGTAGCTGCATTCCAGGCTGATGGGGATGCTAATGGAGGAAGTTTTGCATCAAGGAAAAACAAATCTAAGTTCAGCCCCCTTTGCAGTTTAAACCTTAAACTAGTTTCAGTTTATAAAAATCCCAGATTCTTTGGAATACATAAAATAGTTTTTTATCCTATAAGAGGAAACTTTTAGCTTTATTTTGACACCAAACATGCATGAATGGAGATTAATAAATGACCTTGGGGAGAATTGTGCTGTTTTAATGTGCTCTGCAAATCCTCTTGGCATGAAGATTCACACCAAAAGGCCAAAATGACCAAACATTGACAGGAGGAGCTCTGTCTGCGAACGTCTCATTTGGTAATTTTCAAAATAAAAGACTATTGCAGAGATGCTTTTTCTTATCTATGTAGATTACGTCACATGTGACCATGTGAGGTAGAATGTTCTGTAAATGTGCAATCTTCTTGGGTCAAATGAACGCTATTGGAATGTTCTTTATTGTGAGCCTTTGCCCACGCATGATCGTGGTGTCGCGCCACGCAATGCACAAGCAATCCGGGAAAGTAATGGGTTTTTATTAGAGCAATAAACCTGTAAGTTCACAAGCAACTTGTGAATGTTTTCTATTGCAGCTCAAGCAATTGTGGGGGAAGAAGGCAGGATTACTGCAAAGCAGGCTTCAACTCTCCATCTAAATTTGAGTACGTGTCCTTTAGCAGGTTAATTGGCTACATTTGCATGTAAAAAGATGGTTCCTAACAGCTTTGATAGAGCTGCCTTTCAGGTGTTAAAAACAAGTCATACTCCAGTCATGTTGGATTCATGCAGATGTTTTTATTCACACAATCAGAAACACACAGAAAATAAAAAAGGGCATGCAGAAGTTGAAATGTAGTTGGGTTTATAAACTGTGATGTCAGTGGGTGTCATTGTTTGGATGTTGGGAACAGACTCTTCATCAGATCCAGATGACGCTCCAAGAGCTGCTGTGTGCAGTTTATAGTGTCCAACTGCTGCTGACGATTTAAAGTAGCTTCTCTAAACCACTGCTCTTCAGCAGCACGGTGCTGCTCCTGCATCTGGCGCTCCCTCTCAGCCTCCATCTGCTCCGCACGGATGAAGTCATCCAGCACATCCTGCCGCTGGGTTCTTCTCTTATAGGGTGTGGTGATGCTAAAAGAACAAAAGGAGACCCTACATAAGACACAACGTGGCGGCAGTATTATCCTGATTTGCTGGCACATGCCCCTAACCCTAAAAAGGGCTGAAGTCTGCAGATCAGCCCGGCGTCAGTGACACCTGAAACTGAGCTTCTTACCACTGGAAGCTGTCTTCACTGCTGTCCTCGCTGGACATGTCCTCCTCTGCTGGCCGTCCCGGCTGCTGTGGTTCAATCGCTGACTCCTGGGAAGGAACTGGAGCAGTCGTCGTTGGTAGGGCATCTCTCACCACCATGTTTCTGCGCTCCAGCTCCTCCACCAGTCGGTCAACGGGATCAGCATCATTCAAAATCACAACTAATTCATTGTAGTCAAAAATTATTCCAGAAACCAGAAGGTCATTTGCATCCTTTTTGGCATTTTCCACCGCCCTGGTGACATCCTTGGGAGAGGCATTCTTCATGCAGGTCTTCCTGAGGTGCACAGAAAGGCAAGCTTGGGTCCTCTTGCAGATGGGGCAGAGGAGGAAATACCTGTTGGGTTCCCTTGAAAAGAGAAAAAAAATATATTAAAATTTGAAAAGGACAGGGAAAACACTTATCAAGTCAAAATACTGCCCAATCTCTTACTTTAGGCATGAAAGTTTGGGGGATAGCTAGTGGTTCACTATCAATCTTGGCTGGTCAAACTCTTCCAACTTTCAAAGGGGTTTGAATGAAGGCAGCTGGACTTCTTTGGTTTCTTTAAGACGTTTCACTTCTGGGAGGGTTGAGTTTATAAACTGTAGTTGTTTATTGTTACTTAACAAGCAGAAACTACCTATGAATACCCCTCCTCCCTAGCCTCAGATGAGTCGTTAGCATCTATTGTGTGGGACTTTGTGCACATCTCAGGTTGAAACGGGGGTGGTTTCTGTAGTACGCAAGCTTCCTTGATGTCCTCTCATATTCCCTTACCATTCCAAGTGTGTCTTTCCCAAAGTGTAGGGCAATATGTTGGTGAAGGTTCTCAGTCATCCATGGATTACCATGACCTGGATGACTGAAAACCTTCACCAGCATATCTCCCAACTTCCTTCTGCCTAAATCATGCATCTGATCCAACTGAGAAGCTTTTCCTGACCCTTTAACTTCTATTATTTTTCAGAAATGTTTTGTTTCTTTTTTTCCTGAAAAAAATCCCAGCATACCTGCGAGGAGCCATCCTGATGCTGTGATCAGAACTTCTGAAGAGCTGGTCTGGTGTACTGGAAGGTCTGAAGGCCTGGAGATCTAGAAGATGCAGCTGACGTCGGCAGATGATCTGAGATAATGGTGGTCTGACTCTCAGCTATAACCAGTTTTCACCTTCTCTATCAGCCAATCGGGTTTCTTCTATGGAAATGTGAGAGGTGTCAACTTTTAGCTGCATTCCAGACTGATGGGGATGCTAATGGAGCAAGTTTTCCATCAAGGAAAAACAAACAATAGTTCAGCCACCTTTGCAGTTTAAACCTTCAACTATTTTCAGTCCATACAAATCGCAGTTTCTTCAGAATAAATAAAATAATTTTTCATCCTAAAACAGGAAACTTTTAGCTTTATTTTGACACCAAACATGCATGAATGGAGGCAAAAATTAGTGGTAGGAGGTTAGTTAAATTCTTGTAATAGTTATATATATATATATATATATATATATATATATATATATATATAGGAAAGCATATCAAATTACAGCTGTTGCCTGATGTCTAATGAAAGCTTTTGACCTGTAATTTAAAAAAAATATCAACATTATATATTTTTTATCTAAAATGAAAAAGACACTTTTAATAAATCTTTCAACTTTTCAGCTTGGTTGTTTTTTAATTCAAACAGACTAAAGGAGCTTCTCTCATTCACCTGAAGTCGATGCTCTGCAGAAAGGTGTAGCTGCATTCCAGGCTGATGGGGATGCTAATGGTTCAGCCCCCTTTGCAGTTTAAACCTTAAACTAGTTTCAGTTTATAAAAATCCCAGATTCTTTGGAATACATAAAATAGTTTTTTATCCTATAAGAGGAAACTTTTAGCTTTATTTTGACACCAAACATGCATGAATGGAGATTAATAAATGACCTTGGGGAGAATTGTGCTGTTTTTATGTGCTCTGCAAATCCTCTTGGCATGAAGATTCACACCAAAAGGCCAAAATGACCAAACATTGACAGGAGGAGCTCTGTCTGCGAACGTCTCATTTGGTAATTTTCAAAATAAAAGACTATTGCAGAGATGCTTTTTCTTATCTATGTAGATTACGTCACATGTGACCATGTTTGTTCTGTAAATGTGCAATCTTCTTGGGTCAAATGAACGCTATTGGAATGTTCTTTATTGTGAGCCTTTGCCCACGCATGATCGTGGTGTCGCGCCACGCAATGCACAAGCAATCCGGGAAAGTAATGGGTTTTTATTAGAGCAATAAACCTGTAAGTTCACAAGCAACTTGTGAATGTTTTCTATTGCAGCTCAAGCAATTGTGGGGGAAGAAGGCAGGATTACTGCAAAGCAGGCTTCAACTCTCCATCTAAATTTGAGTACGTGTCCTTTAGCAGGTTAATTGGCTACATTTGCATGTAAAAAGATGGTTCCTAACAGCTTTGATAGAGCTGCCTTTCAGGTGTTAAAAACAAGTCATACTCCAGTCATGTTGGATTCATGCAGATGTTTTTATTCACACAATCAGAAACACACAGAAAATAAAAAAGGGCATGCAGAAGTTGAAATGTAGTTGGGTTTATAAACTGTGATGTCAGTGGGTGTCATTGTTTGGATGTTGGGAACAGACTCTTCATCAGATCCAGATGACGCTCCAAGAGCTGCTGTGTGCAGTTTATAGTGTCCAACTGCTGCTGACGATTTAAAGTAGCTTCTCTAAACCACTGCTCTTCAGCAGCACGGTGCTGCTCCTGCATCTGGCGCTCCCTCTCAGCCTCCATCTGCTCCGCACGGATGAAGTCATCCAGCACATCCTGCCGCTGGGTTCTTCTCTTATAGGGTGTGGTGATGCTAAAAGAACAAAAGGAGACCCTACATAAGACACAACGTGGCGGCAGTATTATCCTGATTTGCTGGCACATGCCCCTAACCCTAAAAAGGGCTGAAGTCTGCAGATCAGCCCGGCGTCAGTGACACCTGAAACTGAGCTTCTTACCACTGGAAGCTGTCTTCACTGCTGTCCTCGCTGGACATGTCCTCCTCTGCTGGCCGTCCCGGCTGCTGTGGTTCAATCGCTGACTCCTGGGAAGGAACTGGAGCAGTCGTCGTTGGTAGGGCATCTCTCACCACCATGTTTCTGCGCTCCAGCTCCTCCACCAGTCGGTCAACGGGATCAGCATCATTCAAAATCACAACTAATTCATTGTAGTCAAAAATTATTCCAGAAACCAGAAGGTCATTTGCATCCTTTTTGGCATTTTCCACCGCCCTGGTGACATCCTTGGGAGAGGCATTCTTCATGCAGGTCTTCCTGAGGTGCACAGAAAGGCAAGCTTGGGTCCTCTTGCAGATGGGGCAGAGGAGGAAATACCTGTTGGGTTCCCTTGAAAAGAGAAAAAAAATATATTAAAATTTGAAAAGGACAGGGAAAACACTTATCAAGTCAAAATACTGCCCAATCTCTTACTTTAGGCATGAAAGTTTGGGGGATAGCTAGTGGTTCACTATCAATCTTGGCTGGTCAAACTCTTCCAACTTTCAAAGGGGTTTGAATGAAGGCAGCTGGACTTCTTTGGTTTCTTTAAAGCCGGGCGTACACTGTGCGACTTTGTCACTCGTAACGTTCAGCTTCAGCTCAAACTGTACGACTTCCTCGCAGAGCAGATCTCACGAGTCATGTGCTCACACTGTACGACCCAGTTCTCGGATGTGACCTGACTGCTCACACTGTACGTCTGGCACGAACACATCGCAGCTATAATAAATATAGCCAGTAGATGACGCAACACGTTGGTCCCCCCGGAATTGCAAACACGAAGAAGGAAACCCCGGAAGTAAACACCAGGAAAACGAATGACACGCGTTTGGTTCGGCGCCTGCATGCTCGTTGTTAGCCGCAGTAATGCCCGTGAAAACAAGACGTCTGTCTTTGGCTGTTCTTGCTATCATGTGTGTCGATGAAAAGAAAAAGAGAAGACGAATATGGACAAAGAAATGGCTGGGCAGACGCTGCCAGTATGGTTTGTCGATTCTACAGCGTGAATTGGAGGTAGGATGTTTGAAATTAGCTTTTCCTTATGTAGCTACAATTCTGTCTAGCGACATATATTACATTTTGACCAGTTTATGCAGTTTGAGGGTGGTGGGGGGAGTAACAACCATCATTTGTAATGCTGTTGTTTTGGTGTGTTGTGAAATAGATCGATGATATGAATGGTTTTCGAGACCTTCTCCGCATGTCTGTGGAAGAATTCAATTACCTTCTGGAGAGAGTGACCCCACATATCATCAAGAGAGACACACACCTGAGGAAGGCGATCAGTCCTAGGGAGAGGCTGTCAGTAACCCTAAGATTCCTAGCAACAGGCAAGAATGCACACACACACACACACACACACACACACACACACACACCTAAATCCCTTGTACACATTATAAAACATTTTCTTAATCTTTACAGGTGAGACCTTCAACTCCTTGAGTTTCCAGTTCAGGATTGGGAGCACCACACTGAGCCGCATAGTGATGGAAACCTGTGCAGCCATAACCTCAGTATTACGTGAGGATTACTTAAAGGTAATTATTTCCCCCTGCCCAAAAGCAGCTCATTCACCTGTTCATCCACTCATCACCCTCTGCAGAAGCAAATTATTCACCTGCTGATGTAAATCGGTGTCATTTCATACCAAAGACTTAGAAAAAATGGGACCCAATGCCTCCTCGCTTGACACTCAGCACTAGGGGTTGGATTGGGGGGTTAAACCACCAAATGGTTCCCGAGCGCGGCTTTAACATGCACATACTGTTGGAATGTAAAATATGTTAGTGAGTTGTGTTGACATTCTGAAGATTATTAACCTGTTGAGAGAGTATCAGTTAAACATTAAACCTAATTAGATGTATCACTATGTATTTATTCCACAGGCACCATCAACTGAGTCTGAGTGGAAGGTAATCGCAAAAGACTTTGAAGACAAGTGGCATTTTCCACATTGCATAGGGGCCATAGATGGGAAACACATCTTCATTCAACCCCCTGCCAACAGTGGAAGCATGTTTTATAATTACAAGTCAAGGTTTTCCATCATACTTATGGCTGTAGTTGACGCAAATTATAGATTTGTGTATGCAAGTGCAGGGACACAGGGAAGGGCATCTGATGCCGGAGTGTTTGCCCATTCTGATCTCAGGGATGCTATGGACACAGGTACACTGAATGTCCCCACTGATGCTACCCTGCCAGGCACTGACTCCACGATGCCATATATGCTCATTGGTGATGAAGCATATCCCCTTAGGCCAGATCTGATGAAACCATATCCATCACGGAACCTTAACCAGAATCAAAGGATTTTCAACTACAGGCTTTCCAGAGCACGCCGTGTTGTCGAGAACGCATTTGGAATTCTGGCCAATCGCTTTCGTGTTTTCAGAACCACTATTGGCCTGGATCCAGACAAAGTTATTGCAATTGTTTTTGCAACACTTTGTCTCCACAACTTCCTCCGGCAACAGAGATCAGATGCCTACATACCACCTGGTTATGTGGATTCTGAAGATGCAAACCATCAGCTGGTCAGTGGCACATGGCGAAGTGAGGGAGCCCTTCAGTCAGTTTCAGCAAACAGAGCTAGGAACCCCTCAGTGGAGGCAAAGAAACAACGTGATGCGTTAGTCCAATACTTTGTCTCACCTGCAGGAAGAATTTCTTGGCAAGACAACATGGTGTAGCTTCATGTGTGTTGAAATGATTCTGTAAATAAAGTGAGAGCCTTGTTTCCACTCAGTTTATCTGCATTAGCTCAGATGGTTTTCCTGTTTGGCTGTTGATGACTGACTTGCTTTAAACAAGAACAAGACATTGATTAAATTAAAGGAACTGACTTTAAAGACTGATGTTTCTTTCAATTCTTATAGTGTATTGTTAAAAATTCAAAATATTGTGTGGGAGTGGAGTGATGTGTTTTTTTTATGTTTGTAACCTTTGTGAACAATAAATGAAACAAATTATCAAAGACTTTTTATTTATAAAAAATCAACAATGTCAGATTTTAAAAAAACAGTAAATGTAGAGTAATGTACATAAACATGAAACCACCTGGTTGGGTAAAAAAGGAAAAAGTTTGCCCTTTAAAAAAAACTATAGATTAAAAAATACACTAAAACAAACCTACTACTAATGAGCAAAGTAATGAACTAGTCTGAGTTGAGCAGGTGTGTATATGACAGTGGTGGTGTCGATGGCAAAAGGTTTTTATTCCTTGGTGGCTGGAACTGTTGCAGCATGTGGTATGAAGGTGCAGGACTGACATGTGGAGCTGTACATTCAGATTGTCCAGCCTCCTCTGCCTCTTGTGCATCAAAGATTATGTTCATGATGCTCCTCCTGACCCTCAGTTTTAAACGTTTGTCCTTTATATTGCGCATTTCAGAAGCTACTTCTTGGCAAAAAACGTCATCGGCATCTGATTGACAGAGTGAGCTCTGCACTTGTTTAAGTAGTGACAGTTTGACCATCTCTAGGTTGTGCTCAGTAGACTTGTTGTTGGTCCTTGAGTTCTGCAATCTGGGTCTTTTGGTGGGCTGGCTCATGGATTGGCTGCACTGTGGGCTGTTTGAGCTGCTTTCCTCCACTTCGTCCAAGGCTGGGGATGAATTGGACACATCAGCATCGCCATCCACAGCAGACAGGTCCTCGCTCCCCCCTTCAATGCAGCCCTCGTCTGTAGCAAATGTGCTGTCTGAATCCATGCTAGGCTGCATTGGAAAACATATAAAGTACATGGATGAGGATTATTAAATATGAGATCTTATTAATTTTAGGTTAGATATTAATTATTTGTGTGTGTGTGTGTGTATCTTGCTTATGAACTTACATTCAAGTTAGACACAGTGTCTCTGTGAACTACGTGAGGCCTCAGGAAATCCAAATTGTCCAGTAACCACTTCTGTTTGGGAGTGAGTTGTTTTTGGCCACTGCCACTGGCTTTTGGTTTCAAGAGTTTTGTGCCGTATTGTGTGCGAAGTGAGGCCACACGTGTTTTCACCTCACTGACTGAAAGTCAAAGAAGCTAGATTATAACAGTTGCTAAATAAAAACATTGCTTGAATGTTACAAATATACATTTCATAGATGCTTACTTGGCAGCTGCAACTGTGTGGCAATTGCTTCCCAATCTTTCTCCCGGTTGTTGCGGTCGTGATAAGTCTTTGTGCTCACATCGTAAAGGTTTGGGTGACCCTGCCAAAGTTCCACAAGGTGAGCTTCCATTGCTGAAGTCCAAATAACACGTTGTTGTACCGTGGCCATTACTGCTCTTTGTTTGTTTCTTCGTCGGCTTCTTCTCTGGTGTGTTTTGGGTTCGCTTCCGCTTCCCAAATTACTTAAATTCCGCCCCTACTTTCGTGTTTGCGCATGCGTCGTGTGCGGTTCTGATACTTTTTGGGTCACAGACGCTCGCAGCGCCGCTTCAACAGTGCGATACCCCCACGAGGGACGAGCAAATTATCAAACACGCCAAAAATCCGTGCGAGCTTACGATTGCTGATCGGCAGCTGGTCATGTGGTGTTAATCGCCTCTCGTAACCCCCTGTATACTACATGACGCTCAGCGCAAAACTCGCCCCGAGCTCGTAGATTCTCGCACGAGGAGAAAATTGGCTCAAAAAAGGGGAAAAGTCACACAGTGTACGCCCGGCTTTAGCCTGGCAAGCCATCCTATATATGTGAATATATAGTCTGGCCACGAACCATTGACGGCTCTCAGTCGTGAGGCGGGATCTACGGTTGTCTTTCAAAATGTCAGCACGCAATTGGATAGCGCTAGGACCAATCAGAGTAACGAACAACGTGACGTAATCACAGCAACGGAAAAGCGGGAGGCTTTAATGGCGTCTAACATCAATGATTTCTGTCGTTTTTGTATAAAAACATGTGAATATCAGGTGTACTGGGACATTGCACTACTTTGTTTGATAACAATAAGAAGCCGCTAAGTATATCAGACAGACTTACGCACGTTGGAGTCTAAATAATCCAATGTTGATGACAAAGCCGTTTCAAACCAAAGTGGTTCCTGAGTTGCCGCCATATTGCTTGGGTTCGCGGCCGTAGCGCTAACGTCATCGGCTACTCCCGCTCTGTGATTGGCCCAAAATATAGAGCGCTGTGATTGGCCCAACCAAAACTATAGCGAGCTGTGATTGGACAGCCACAGGCTGTGAGGGTTCCTATGAAGCGTGCCTAGACCAAACTCTGCAAAGCAAGAATTTGGTCTAGTTCACTAGGCTAGAGCTGACTGAGTTTGGCCATGGTTTGTTGTTATTGAAATACAGCCTGGTGAGTGTTGGAACAATGCTGGAATCACAATATTTTTGCTCCACGCACAAAATTGTATGCACAAGTGCACGCTGGGCTGCGTTCACGTCTGCGCTCGGCAGGATGTAGATGTGGCCAGAATGAATGAGGAGAATTCACGGGGAGAGTACAAAGGGTTACAGTTAAAGAGTAGGCATTCTAAATCAGAAGAACAGTGCTGGGAGATTACAGTCACATCAGAACACCAACTGTTGTTATAACAGACACCTACACCTTTTGGTTTTGCCAGAGAGATCGCTCTTGCGGTCTGCGCAGTGGAAATGAAAGCCGTCTAGTAGATAGGTCAAATGAATAGATGAATGAGTCATAAACAAATATGGAGGTTGGATTTGGAAAGTGAAATTTTCATCAATAATAATTATTATGTTTTATTTATCAAAGGTGGCGACTGCCCTAGATCCACGATTTAAGGACCTCAAGTGCTTGCCCAGAGCAGAGAGGGAGCCGGTGTGGGTAAAGCTACGTGAGTTGGTGAAGGGACAAGAACCTACTCTGAAGCCCCTCATGGAGGAGAACCCTGAGCCACCCAAGAANCTTTACAATCTATGTACATCTGTCTTTATAACACTATTTTCCTGTCCACAGGTGCTGCTCTGTTATTTTATTTTGGTGTTATTTCAATAAAAGAATGACAAATGATTTAAGTTTGTTTTTTTTACACATCAATTAATTATTCCCAATATCTGTAAAAAATATCTTCAAACTTAGTAATTTAATTATGATTTGATTTGATAATGTTGGAGCCTCCCAGGTTTATTTTAATATTAAGATCTTTACACAAAGCTTCTCACGTTTTGCCGCATTCAAAGAAATTCCAGTAGTTGAGGAAAAATGTTTATTGTTTTTTACAAACATTTTTAATGTAACATGACTGTCATTAAATTTATAGAAATTAAAAATAAAAAGTGCATAAAAGAGGCCCAGAGAGCTGCACAGTCTTAGAGAGGAATACAGGGTTGAGGGGGTTTGGCTACAGATGGAGTTGTGTTATTGATGTCATTTTGTTTAACATCAGGCATAACAGTCTGGGATATGTTTGTACTTTTGCTTTTTTTTTGTTGCCGCCACAATGGATGAGGACATCAGGAGCTGCTCTTCCTCTCAGAGAGTGGAAAAAGAAGGGGAGAAGGTCTTTCCAGCGCAGTCCACCCCTACCGAACCAGGAGACACGGGCTTCAGAGAGGCCAAGGTTGTCTCCAGTGGTTTGTGCAGCTCTCTGGGCACCACGCCTCACGTAGCTGTCTCCGATAATCCAAATGGCTGTTGATACAAAAACATATATAATTAATGACAGAGAAAAAAATAATATAATTAATCACTAAGAAAAAAGTAATCAAATATGACAGCTCAACAGACCAATCTGTTGAAAGTACATTACTATTACTATTCTACATGGAGTTATGGAAACAGTTACTTACATTTTCTGCTTTGTGTAACCGATGTCGTGGATGTCCAGGCAGCCGTGGTGACCTTGTCACAGATCTATGAAAATAAAGTGTAGTAATAAATGACAGTGAAACTTTTAACCTCCCAGACCTCAATTAATGATTCATAATTCTGACATACTTTGCAGAATTGAATAGGGTCAAAGTAAAAGAAATTGTTAATGGTAGCTGTTGTTAATCAGCTATGGCACATTCCTTTTTTAGATCATGCTGATTTACGCTAATTTAGTCATCTCTCTCTATATATATATATATACGTCTTTACCTTTATTTTCACATTACTGTTAGTGTTGTTCTTTGTTCTTGTCATCATGTCTCATGAGCCTGTTGGTTTTAGCATATCATATTGTGTTTATTTTATCTGTACATCTCTTCTTGGGAACTGTACTAAGAATACAGAATAAATGCTACTTCACTTGTGACAACAGTTTTTGTAAATGGAAGATAAGTATTAAAAAATTAACTTTAATAAGTCACTTAGCTTGATGACTTATCTCAAACACTAACAACTGAGTAAAAAAAATACAGAAAAATTGCCTTTTTATTTTTTTTTATCATTTAACCGTTTATTAAACAGAAACAAAACATTTAGATTAAAAACTCATTCAAAAGAGAGTCCTGGCCAAGATGGGCAGCAGCTCAGCAGCAACAATAATCAACACACATGTGGAAAACCGTTTCCACATCATTAAACAAAAGGACATTAAAGGAGCTATGTGGGATATTCATAGAAATCATGGTAAAAATTGCGACTCTTTAGCGCCATGCAGTTCAGAGTAAGTATTGCAGCTACGGTGGCCCACTCAAAAAGGCAACAACTCCAGCATTCACTCCAGCCATCTGGTTCGTTTTTTTATAAAAAGCATGAGATTGATTTATTTCCAGTCTCTGTAGCCTAACCCACACAAAGCATATAACTACTCAAGCAGGTAAAAAACATTTTTTAATGAGTGTTCAGTCATAATGCATAATGCCAAGTGTAGATCCCCGCCCCCCCGACGAGACGATGCGCGCGCACCCACCCCCTCCCCCCCGCGACGAGGCGGCGCGATCCGCCACCCCCCTCAGTCTACAAGCATCACGGCTGTAAACATTTCTAGGGGAAACACTGCTGTTAACTGCTATATCAACCTACCAGTCCTGAAGGAAGCTAGCATAGCTGCCACCGATTCACACACGGAGGAGGGAAGGCATCAGCTGTGGCGTCCGGTGTCATGTGGATCAGAGCAGCGGAGTAAACAAGAGTCTGCCGGTTAAGCCGGGCGTACACTGTGCGACTTTTTCACTCGTAGCGTTCAGCTTCAGCTCAAACTGTACGACTTCCTCGCAGAGCAGATCTCACGAGTCATGTGCTCACACTGTACGACCCAGTTCTCGGATGTGACCTGACTGCTCACACTGTACGTCTGGCACGAACACATCGCAGCTATAATAAATATAGCCAGTAGATGACGCAACACGTTGGTCCCCCCGGAATTGCAAACACGAAGAAGGAAACCCCGGAAGTAAACACCAGGAAAACAAATGACACGCGTTTGGTTCGGCGCCTGCATGCTCGTTGTTAGCCGCAGTAATGCCCGTGAAAACAAGACGTCTGTCTTTGGCTGTTCTTGCTATCATGTGTGTCGATGAAAAGAAAAAGAGAAGACGAATATGGACAAAGAAATGGCTGGGCAGACGCTGCCAGTATGGTTTGTCGATTCTACAGCGTGAATTGGAGGTAGGATGTTTGAAATTAGCTTTTCCTTATGTAGCTACAATTCTGTCTAGCGACATATATTACATTTTGACCAGTTTATGCAGTTTGAGGGTGCTGGGGGGAGTAACAACCATCATTTGTAATGCTGTTGTTTTGGTGTGTTGTGAAATAGATCGATGATATGAATGGTTTTCGAGACCTTCTCCGCATGTCTGTGGAAGAATTCAATTACCTTCTGGAGAGAGTGACCCCACATATCATCAAGAGAGACACACACCTGAGGAAGGCGATCAGTCCTAGGGAGAGACTGTCAGTAACCCTAAGATTCCTAGCAACAGGCAAGAATGCACACACACACACACACACACACACACACACACACACACACACACACACACACACACACACACACACACCTAAATCCCTTGTACACATTATAAAACATTTTCTTAATCTTTACAGGTGAGACCTTCAACTCCTTGAGTTTCCAGTTCAGGATTGGGAGCACCACACTGAGCCGCATAGTGATGGAAACCTGTGCAGCCATAACCTCAGTATTACGTGAGGATTACTTAAAGGTAATTATTTCCCCCTGCCCAAAAGCAGCTCATTCACCTGTTCATCCACTCATCACCCTCTGCAGAAGCAAATTATTCACCTGCTGATGTAAATCGGTGTCATTTCATACCAAAGACTTAGATAAAATGGGACCCAATGCCTCCTCGCTTGACACTCAGCACTAGGGGTTGGATTGGGGGGTTAAACCACCAAATGGTTCCCGAGCGCGGCTTTAACACGCACATACTGTTGGAATGTAAAATATGTTAGTGAGTTGTGTTGGCATTCTGAAGATTATTAACCTGTTGAGAGAGTATCAGTTAAACATTAAACCTAATTAGATGTATCACTATGTATTTATTCCACAGGCACCATCAACTGAGTCTGAGTGGAAGGTAATCGCAAAAGACTTTGAAGACAAGTGGCATTTTCCACATTGCATAGGGGCCATAGATGGGAAACACATCTTCATTCAACCCCCTGCCAACAGTGGAAGCATGTTTTATAATTACAAGTCAAGGTTTTCCATCATACTTATGGCTGTAGTTGACGCAAATTATAGATTTGTGTATGCAAGTGCAGGGACACAGGGAAGGGCATCTGATGCCGGAGTGTTTGCCCATTCTGATCTCAGGGATGCTATGGACACAGGTACACTGAATGTCCCCACTGATGCTACCCTGCCAGGCACTGACTCCACGATGCCATATATGCTCATTGGTGATGAAGCATATCCCCTTAGGCCAGATCTGATGAAACCATATTCATCACGGAACCTTAACCAGAATCAAAGGATTTTCAACTACAGGCTTTCCAGAGCACGCCGTGTTGTCGAGAACGCATTTGGAATTCTGGCCAATCGCTTTCGTGTTTTCAGAACCACTATTGGCCTGGATCCAGACAAAGTTGTTGCAATTGTTTTTGCAACACTTTGTCTCCACAACTTCCTCCGGCAACAGAGATCAGATGCCTACATACCACCTGGTTATGTGGATTCTGAAGATGCAAACCATCAGCTGGTCAGTGGCACATGGCGAAGTGAGGGAGCCCTTCAGTCAGTTTCAGCAAACAGAGCTAGGAACCCCTCAGTGGAGGCAAAGAAACAACGTGATGCGTTAGCCCAATACTTTGTCTCACCTGCAGGAAGAATTTCTTGGCAAGACAACATGGTGTAGCTTCATGTGTGTTGAAATGATTCTGTAAATAAAGTGAGAGCCTTGTTTCCACTCAGNCATCTGATTGACAGAGTGAGCTCTGCACTTGTTTAAGTAGTGACAGTTTGACCATCTCTAGGTTGTGCTCAGTAGACTTGCTGTTGGTCCTTGAGTTCTGCAATCTGGGTCTTTTGGTGGGCTGGCTCATGGATTGGCTGCACTGTGGGCTGTTTGAGCTGCTTTCCTCCACTTCGTCCAAGGCTGGGGATGAATTGGACACATCAGCATCGCCATCCACAGCAGACAGGTCCTCGCTCCCCCCTTCAATGCAGCCCTCGTCTGTAGCAAATGTGCTGTCTGAATCCATGCTAGGCTGCATTGGAAAACATATAAAGTACATGGATGAGGATTATTAAATATGAGATCTTATTAATTTTAGGTTAGATATTAATTATTTGTGTGTGTGTGTGTGTATCTTGCTTATGAACTTACATTCAAGTTAGACACAGTGTCTCTGTGAACTACGTGAGGCCTCAGGAAATCCAAATTGTCCAGTAACCACTTCTGTTTGGGAGTGAGTTGTTTTTGGCCACTGCCACTGGCTTTTGGTTTCAAGAGTTTGCCGTATTGTGTGCGAAGTGAGGCCACACGTGTTTTCACCTCACTGACTGAAAGTCAAAGAAGCTAGATTATAACAGTTGCTAAATAAAAACATTGCTTGAATGTTACAAATATACATTTCATAGATGCTTACTTGGCAGCTGCAACTGTGTGGCAATTGCTTCCCAATCTTTCTCCCGGTTGTTGCGGTCGTGATAAGTCTTTGTGCTCACATCGTAAAGGTTTGGGTGACCCTGCCAAAGTTCCACAAGGTGAGCTTCCATTGCTGAAGTCCAAACAACACGTTGTTGTACCGTGGCCATTACTGCTCTTTGTTTGTTTCTTCGTCGGCTTCTTCTCTGGTGTGTTTTGGGTTCGCTTCCGCTTCCCAAATTACTTAAACTCCGCCCCTACTTTCGTGTTTGCGCATGCGTCGTGTGCGGTTCTGATACTTTTTGGGTCACAGACGCTCGCAGCGCCGCTTCAACAGTGCGATACCCCCACGAGGGACGAGCAAATTATCAAACACGCCAAAAATCCGTGCGAGCTTACGATTGCTGATCGGCAGCTGGTCATGTGGTGTTAATCGCCTCTCGTAACCCCCTGTATACTACATGACGCTCAGCGCAAAACTCGCCCCGAGCTCGTAGATTCTCGCACGAGGAGAAAATCGGCTCAAAAAAGGGGAAAAGTCGCACAGTGTACGCCCGGCTTAAGACGTTTCACTTCTGGGAGGGTTGAGTTTATAAACTGTAGTTGTCTATTGTTACTTAACAAGCAGAAACTACCTATGAATACCCCTCCTCCCTAGCCTCAGATGAGTCGTTAGCATCTATTGTGTGGGACTTTGTGCACATCTCAGGTTGAAACGGGGGTGGTTTCTGTAGTCCGCAAGCTTCCTTGATGTCCTCTCATATTCCCATACCATTCCAAGGGTGTCTTTCCCAAAGTGTAGGGCAATATGTTGGTGAAGGTTCTCAGTCATCCATGGATTACCATGACCTGGATGACTGAAAACCTTCACCAGCATATCTCCCAACTTCCTTCTGCCTAAATCATGCATCTGATCCAACTGAGGAGCTTTTCCTGACCCTTTAACTTCTATTATTTTTCAGAAATGTTTTGTTTCTTTTTTTCCTGAAAAAAATCCCAGCATACCTGCGAGGAGCCATCCTGATGCTGTGATCAGAACTTCTGAAGAGCTGGTCTGGTGTACTGGAAGGTCTGAAGGCCTGGAGATCTGAAAATGGTGGAGATTCAGAGGTCTGGAAGATGCAGCTGACGTCGGCAGATGATCTGAGATAATGGTGGTCTGACTCTCAGCTATAACCAGTTTTCACCTTCTCTATCAGCCAATCAGGTTTCTTCTATGGAAATGTGAGAGGTGTCAACTTTGAGCTGCATTCCAGACTGATGGGGATGCTAATGGAGCAAGTTTTGCATCAAGGAAAAACAAATCTAAGTTCAGCCACCTTTGCAGTTTAAACCTTCAACTATTTTCAGTCCATACAAATCGCAGTTTCTTCAGAATAAATAAAATAATTTTTCATCCTAAAACAGGAAACTTTTAGCTTTATTTTGACACCAAACATGCATGAATGGAGGCAAAAATTAGTGGTAGGAGGTTAGTTAAATTCTTGTAATAGTTATATATATATATATATATATATATATATATATATATATATATATATATGAAAGCATATCAAATTACAGCTGTTGCCTGATGTCTAATGAAAGCTTTTGACCTGTAATTTAAAAAAAATATCAATATTATATATTTTTTATCTAAAATGAAAAAGACACTTAATAAATCTTTCAACTTTTCAGCTTGGTTGTTTTTTAATTCAAACAGACTAAAGGAGCTTCTCTCATTCACCTGAAGTCAATGCTCTGCAGAAAGGTGTAGCTGCATTCCAGGCTGATGGGGATGCTAATGGAGGAAGTTTTGCATCAAGGAAAAACAAATCTAAGTTCAGCCCCCTTTGCAGTTTAAACCTTAAACTAGTTTCAGTTTATAAAAATCCCAGATTCTTTGGAATACATAAAATATTTTTTTATCCTAAAAGAGGAAACTTTTAGCTTTATTTTGACACCAAACATGCATGAATGGAGATTAATAAATGACCTTGGGGAGAATTGTGCTGTTTTAATGTGCTCTGCAAATCCTCTTGGCATGAAGATTCACACCAAAAGGCCAAAATGACCAAACATTGACAGGAGGAGCTCTGTCTGCGAACGTCTCATTAACCTTGGATGGAACAAAAGCTTAGAATCTCCTCTTGTTACCCTATCTTCCTACAGGGGTATAGCTAGGATTCAGGAGTTCTTGGCCTTCAAGTCCTCAACTTTCTAATAAGCATACCTACAGTTGTGTAGAATAAAGCATCACCTGGCTACAGTTTGTCATTGGAAGTCAATTTCTGCGCAGCAGCCATGTCTATTTTTGACCTTCGCTAGAAGCAAAAATGTTTCCAGCTGTATTTCAGGCTATAGAGATCCTAGAACCACAAATCCTACATTAAATGACCCCTTAAATTCATACACAACATATATGGCCTTAAGTCTAAACGTGGCACACCCATTTTTTTTTTTTTGTGGTCCTTTTTTTGTGGAATTACAGACGTTCCACTTTGGTCTAGCTTCCGCACATGCGCATTAATCTCCATAAATTCACCCCCAAATTTTCCATACTAAAGATTATAGCTCATTGCGATCGCCTTGAGAAGTTATGAAAAATTATGTACAAATCATTTTTGGGAGTTATGTCAAGGTCAAGCTGGATGGCCACAGACTTGCAAATCACCCCCACATTCACTGTTTTTTGTCACGATTCTGTTCACGACTAAAGATTTGTCTAGAACAGCCGAAAAGCACACAAGTGTCCCAGGCTTAAGAAATGGTCCCACGTCTCCTGTTTGAAACAAAAAAAGAAATATTTCGGTATCGTTTTGCACAAAGATAATTTATATATAAAAGTACCTAGAAATAGTAAATGAGAAAGGGACTCTTCCCATTGCTCCATCCATCTATGCTCATAAAGTTAATGTTCACACGGCGACGCCTCCAGGTCTCTCGAACACATTTCTCCTCAGTTTCTTCTCTTTTTGTCTCGTTAATTCTTCCATTCAACAAAATCAGTTTCTCTATTTCATTCTTTTCTTTTCTAAACCAGAAGGTGCCAGTTAATCAAAAAACAAGGTATGTTCTCATTTTATTTTTATATCTACTACATATTAGGATCATAATGTGAATTCATCTAAAACTTCTAGTTTATGGTCAATTTTTGCAAATATTTGTCGTGGGTTTGTAAAATTACATTTCTGCTTTTGAAGTTCTGACCATGGAAACTCTATCAAGGCTTCATCGAGTTAAAAAGGTCACATTTACTCTCTTCAAAGTCCCCCTCCTCTTTCTGCTCCTCTACATCTTTGTGTGCTCTCTTGATATTTTAAGTTCTGCCTTCCAACTAGCTGGAGGTAAGCTCAATCAGGTCATTAGATCATTTAAAGTTTGCTTTTTATGTTTTTAAAAGTCAACATCCTCCTTTCTGTGTCCTTCTAGGCAGGGTAGCTGGGAATATCTTCCAGGAAAATGCTATCTTGTCTAACCCCATGGCCGGGCTGGTGGTTGGAATATTGGTGACGGTGTTAGTCCAGAGTTCATCTACCTCTACCTCCATTGTAGTCAGCCTTGTGTCTTCTGGCTGTGAGTTAAACGCATCGATGCAGCCATATTACTACCTAATAAGATCAACATTTAAAATAGATCTTTCACTCTATTTTTCCCTGGCTTTTTTTATAGTGCTGGACGTGAGATCGGCCATTCCCATCATCATGGGCTCCAACATCGGAACATCGGTCACAAATACCGTTGTTGCTCTTATGCAAGCTGGTGAAAGAGAGGAGTTTGAACGGTACGGCAATGTGTTGTTGAGCTGTTTATTTACAGAAAAAAATCTGTAATTGTGTTTATTCCAGGGCATTTGCTGGAGCGACGGTTCATGACTGCTTTAACTGGTTGTCTGTAGTGGTGCTTCTACCTCTAGAGGCTGTCAGCGGGCTGCTGAGGCGTCTGTCTCAGGTTGCAGTCAACACTCTGCAGCTCAGTAACGGAGAAAACGCTCCTGAACTTCTTAAAGTTCTCACCGAGCCGCTGACTAAAGTGATAATTCAGGTACCGTGCATGTTCTATTCCTTTAAGCAAGGGTCGAAGTAGGCATGGAGACACTTTCTATTAATTTTGCTGCTTCAATGCTTGAATACATTCTTCATGGACATAAAAGGAATTTGCTCATCCCCGGGAGGAAAGAGAAAGACAAAGTGCATTAAAAACATCACCTATTAAGTAGAATTTGCATGTTTTCTAGATCAGAAGTTTACTTTTTAAACTGATTTTATGCAATCATTCAACAGCAGTTTAACAACAGCCTGCAGCAAAAAAGGTCTGCAAGTGCATCATGATTAAAATAGTTAAAGACTAAAAAAGTACGTGTGATGCTGTGGAGTTCAAACCAAAAGAAAATAAAAAACAACATGTGTATCTGAGGAAAAATAAACACCTTAGAGCATCAAAAGCTGTATTCTGAAGGTAAAATGTTTTCATTTGCAGCTGGATCAGTCGGTTATTACAGCCATTGCAACAGGAGACCAGAGTGAAAGGAACAAAAGTCTGGTGAAGCGATGGTGTCAAACCTCAACATTTAGGGTACAATGTTATACACACAATAATGATTTGATTTTATACACTGTTGTGCGTGTTTCTTCTATAATCATGGGGTGTATTTATTTACTATTTAAAGGTGCAATATGTAAGAATGAAGTGAAACTGACATCCTGTGGTCAAATTTGGTCACTGCAGCCCATTTTTCTAAGCAAAAAGTTACTATCTTACTGCTGTTCCATGAGTTTTATGGCTGTGGTCATTTACGGATCAGCGCCAGAAGATTTTAGATGACAAGTGAAAACAAGTTATACACAGTAAGATGATAAGTAGATAAATAAATTGTCATATCTGGTGTTAGCACTCTTGGGTGTTTTACGGTAGGGAGCACTTACTACACTTATTACGGTAATATGTCTCCAGGAGTAGAGCGTGTGTTTGTTTGCCGTTTTGCTGCTAGCTTGCTGTTATAGTTCTGAAAGACTCACTAAAGGAAGTAAAACGCCACGGTTGACTCATTATTGACTTCACACACACATTTAACTGTAACATCGAGTTGTTGGTAATTGAAAAAGTAGCTTGAGATATTTTTACTTAGATCCGAGTATTTGCTTCTATGCTGTTAGCTCATCATTAGCCTCTAATCTGCTTCACCTGATATTAGAGTAAAATAAAAGAATGCCGTGGCTTCTTAGGGGTACAAGAAATAACTTCTGGGTCGCTCCTGTTTACTGGCTTTGGTTCTTCAAACAACTCTGGAGCTATTTGCCTGCCAGCGTTGTGATGCCCCCACAGTCGGTTGTTGTGTCTGTGTTTGGTTGTTCTGTTTTCCTTTCATTTGTTGCAGGCACGCTCGTTAGTGGCAATTGAATGCACCTGGACTCTGTGTTGCTGCCTACAAAGACTACTACTCTTCAGTTTGAGGCCAGGTCTCTCCTGTGCAGTGGCGAGTCCTCACTGGCCATTATTTCTGTTTTCTCATTGCATTTATTCTTTAGTTTTTGTAAATGAATCAGTTTGTTAAAATCCCCACTCCTCAGTTTGGCTCTTGTTATAACCCACACTCCTAGATTGGGTTGTAACAGTGTTTAAATACAAACGCTGGCGCTGCAGCGTTAGCTCAGCACAGACTCGGCAACCCCTCGGGCTCACACATTGTAAACAGTAACGACGTCTCTCTTTTTTTTTTTTAAAGGAGAAAAGCTGACCCCCCCCCACACACACACACACTCCCCCCGCAGCTGGCTGAGCAGTGGCACCCCCATAGGGGGGACCATGGGGCCAGAGAAAACTTTGGGGTGGCACACCAAATTGATCATCGTGGTAACTCTGGGAAAGTTTAGCCTGTAGTGATGCAATAAATGCTCCTTTATTCATTTTCATGGGATAGCAATTTTCTAGGGGTGGCCATGGCCACCCCTGGCCACCCCTTGGGGGCGCCGCTGTGGCTGAGAAGGAAATCTGTTTTAATGTAACCTTCTTTCCAACATGATTGAAACATTAGAAAGTTTTGTGATTATTTCACTGTAGAATTCTTACATACTGCTCCTTTAAGTGTTGATGTTGAACTGTTTTTTGGACCAACCATAAGAAATTAAAATATTGATGAAACAACCAAACAAGTAACATAATCCCATAAGGAGTAGACAGAAGTAAAACTTACACATCCCCCTTTCACATATTCATGTTTAACTTCAACAATATTTATGTATCAAATTATAATTATTTTAACTGTTGTTACATGTATTTTCTGCATTTCTATTTGTATACTTGCATTAATGTCCATATGAAAACATATGGACACGTGATTTATATGATATTTTGTTAATTTAAATATGTGTAGTAGAAATCTGTTTAGTCAGAATCAACTTGTAAAAAAAGTTTATTGTGAAATACCTTTGTTTTGAAGGAGTCTTTCATCAACCTTTTGCATTTGTTGCAGGAAAATGGAACATCTTTGGGGCCACATAACCTGTCAGAACAAGCACCAAAATGTACTCTTTTATCACGTCTCTTTTCTTCGTGTTGTTTGTTTTACTCTAACGCACCAATATGCAATAAAACATTAACAAGAAATCCATAATTACTTATTTGAATTTTTGTCTTTATTTCTATGCTATAATTACATTTTATGGTCTATCAACCCTATTTTCTACATATTATTCAATTCACCACATGTTCCTCTGTTCAGGTAGACATCTGTTTGTGGACTGCTCTCTGTCAGACTTGGCCATAGGTCTGATTCTCCTGACCTGCTCCCTGTTGGTTCTGTGCAGCTGCCTCATTCTGCTGGTTAAACTGCTGAACTCCCTGCTAAAGGGCCAGGTAGCAAGTGCCATCAACAAAATCCTTAACACAGGTAACTTTTAAGTAACTCTAAATTCAAAATCTTAATCCCTAACTGAGCCTTTCCACCGGACGCGTATGCACAGCGTAACGTCCACAAAACGTAGTACCAAGAAAATAGCCACCGTTGTAGTGGGTTGGTCTGTTTCCACCTGCAGCAGAACGTTACGTTTTGGATTCATCCAAAAAGCATAGGTACTCATTGCTTATGTTTTGAGTTTATTTTTTATGTGCTGTGCTTCCAGAGAGCGTCAAGCTCTTCAGTTCAGATCGGGCAAGAGAAGAAACACAAAAGCTGATTAAAATTGAAACTTTCAAAATAAAAGTATCGTGCAGATTTCCAGCTACTTAACTAGTAATAAAAGTATGTTATTATCTGCAAAACCTCTGTAGCCGAGGTAAACAGAACAACAAATAAACCACTGAACTTTTTGGACACATGCCGCCATCTTTTTTCTTGCTTGTCATTGCCGAAATCACATGTGCTCTTGCGACTTTGCGGAACCAGATGCGTGGACTGCTTTCACTGCCGTTTTGCATTTGAAACACTCCTGGTAGGATGGGAGCTCATGGGTAAAACGTGTCTATTATGTTATGCGCTGCTTACGCATCCAGTGGAAAGCCAGAGTTACTTTTCTGAAGTTCTAAAAGTCCAAAAGACAATTATTTCTCCTAAATTGTCTTTTTTTCTTTAGACTTCCCCTACCCTTTTACTTGGCTGGCCGGTTATCTGGCTGTGCTTGTAGGAGCTGGCATGACCTTTTTAGTTCAGAGTAGTTCTGTCTTCACATCTGCAATCACTCCGCTTATAGGTAACACACACACACACACACGCACGCACGCACGCACGCACGCACGCACGCACACACACACACACACGTCTGTCTTTCTAGCTATCATGAGGACCATCCAATTGACTTCCATTCATTTTTTTTCATTTTAGTGACTGTATTATGCCTAACCCATACCCTAACCCTAACCAGTGTTGGCGTAGTCCTAACCCTACCCTCAACAAAAACCTAATTCACACCATACCTCTAAACCAAACTGGTTAGCTTTTAAAAAAAGTGAGGACCAGTAAAATGTCCTCAGTTTGAAAAATGTCATCACTCTGTTGGTTAAAAACTTGTTTTGGTCCTCAGTATGTAGTAAGTACAAGAACACACACACACACACACGCACACACTCATTGTTTTGCTAAATTATCTTCTGTAAGCTTTTCCTTGACATGCAGAAGAATTTTCTGAATCATTGATTATTTATTCTCCCGCAAATTTGAGCAGGTTATTTTATTCATCATCAGTATACGTATGTAAAGTTTCCTGAATCAAAAACATATTTTTTAGTTGAACTGTAGATTTTGTGAAATGCAGAAATGATGGTCATGCTTTGGGTCCATAGGAATCGGTGTGATTAGCATTGAACGGGCTTATCCTTTAACTCTGGGATCCAACCTTGGAACCACCACCACAGCTCTGTTAGCAGCCCTGGCTAGCCCTGGAGAGAAGCTAGCTGCTGCCACACAGGTAAACACCCACAAAAATACTCAACTGTGACATTTATTTGTATCTTTGATCGCTGTCCTTTATCTCTAACATCTTCTTGATCATTTCAGGTTGCTTTGTGTCACTTTTTCTTTAACCTTCTTGGTATCCTGCTCTGGTATCCCATACCTGCCACCCGTTTACCCATACGCATGTCCCGAGCTCTTGGCAGGTGCACTGCCAGGTGACACTTTTACTTCTACAGAGGAATAAAAATGCATAGAATCAATTCAAATGAATGGCAAATAAACCAAACACCCATTTACCCAGGTACCGCTGGTTCGCTGTCCTGTACCTTCTTGTGTGTTTCCTGCTGTTCCCATCCCTGGTGTTCGCTCTATCCATGGCTGGCTGGAGGGTGATGGCTGGGATTGGATTGCCAGTGGTTATACTGATCAAATCTGTGACAATAATAAACATCCTGCAAGTACGAAGGCCCAGATGTTTGCCACTTAGACTACAGAACTGGGACTTTCTTCCTGTGTGGATGAGGTCATTGCAGCCCATGGATGACCTCATCACCAGGATGACCCTCTGGTGTGGACAAACAAAAGGTAAATGTTGATGTTAATTTCAGATGCCAGCTTATTTTTTCCTTGCATTTCTGTTTTGGTTTAGTTCCTTTGCCTTGTTGATTTGTTTCTAGGGTGGACTTTTAGGAGAAATGACCAACCAGCGAAACAACTGGATGCAATCACTCTAAACCTTGACAGAGCAGCAGGAAAATGCAAAGGAAATGTGGAAAACCAGCAGACAGCTGACTGCTGGACCAAACCAGGCGGTTCTGCAAGTTGTGATTTACAAATTGTTGCGGAAAATAACACCTCAACACGCAGCATGTCTCTGGGATACAACATGTATCAACACACGGACTTTAACAGTCAGTGCACTAATCTGCAAAGCACTCATCTGTAGTGCTTTTCTTCATTAAAGGGACACTAGTTAGTTTTGGCTTGTTTTTAGCACCCCCTAGTGTTCGTTGGCGAAACTGAAAGTAAAACTTATCTCTCCTCACTGTGCGTTCGTCTTTTTAACACCTTAATCTAACTGCTGAAATCAAAAAAATCAGCTGCATTCAAAACATGCAGGAAATGTGCTGGAGCCATACTGCAGATCCAGGTAGGTCAAGCAAACCGGACTGGCAACTGTGAAGCTGCAAGTGGAATATTCTGGCCACAGAGGGCGACAGGGGCTGGGTGGCCTTTCATTCACTCTGTAAAGGGTCATTCTAGCACATACTGGCTCAAGAAGAAGATAGGCATCACAAAATATATTTAAAAAAACATAAAAATTAAACTAAACGATCTATACACCATATGGACTAAGTGCTGTGTGTAATGTGCATTTAATTGTAGTTTAACAATGGTCTTTTTACTTTTAACACGGCTGAATCGTCAGCGTACTTCCTGTCGTGTCCTCTCAGGCGCAGCAATCATTGACTTAATACGGGCTAACTGGTGCATGTACACTGGATCCCCAAACCGTCCACAACGACAAAGAATAGGAGAGCCTTTGGGCACAGCGTACAGCGAACATCAACGGTGGAGTCTGCTCAGACCAGGTTCCCATTGGTTGAGACATCGGTGGAAACCTGAGCCAATCGAATTGCTTGTTGTTGAGTTTTTTTCAGCTGGCTTAACCAATCACAGGGAGAGAAGCCTTGTAAACAGGAAAATGATTGAATGCATTGACCATTAAACACTTTTGCGGGTAAAACAATGCTAGAAAAAAGCTCAGCTCAGCTTTTACGTTGGGATATAGTATTTCACAAACCGATTGGATTTTTTTCCCTATACCACGGATTTATGACCATATAACCTGCAGGTAAGCCTCATTTTACGCTTTTGGCTTCAGGAAATTAGCATTCTGCTGCGTTTGCGGCTCGCGCTGCTCCATAAGCTTTGAACTAAGAGTGGTACTTCTATTATTGTGAGTCTGGGCTTTTATTTAAACGCCTGCTTCTGTGGATATCTCGCATTGTGGTTACTGTGTGTCTTTCTTGTTATGTGCAGCGTCTATTTACGGCATCACGTTTTTTTGCAGCTTATTGGGTGATGGTAGAAAGTGGATTCTATAGATTAGATTAGCCTATTCCCTTTAAGTGTGTGTGCAGTTTGTAATATATGGGTGAATGGATGAATATTAAGCATGTTTTTGGAACAACTTTGTTGCCGGAAGTGCTCATAGACCCGCTACTGTGACCGTCACTGACGGTCAGGTTCTAGTTGTGTGACGCTGACGCATAGGAATGGTAATTTGGCACCCCCTAGTGGTGATATGTGGTTAGTGCCCCACCCAAAAAAAAAGTCACCAGCTGCCACTGGTCATTAGCGCATCTCCGAGCATGTGGGTGGGGCAAAAGTGCGCAGAGAAGTCTGCAGTGTCTTCCTTATTAAACAAAGGTGTCCGGATCAGTCCTGCTTTTGGAGACTCTCTGCCTCTGATATTGCATCCTGCTTTACTGTGTGTGGCAGCACTGTCTCTGTGTGTGTAAGTGTCTGTGTGCTCCTCACAGCAGAGAGACATAGAAAAATGGCTTCAGTCAGAGGCATCCTCCTCAGCATCCAGCATGATAATGAAGCGCGCATGCAGGAAACCCACGCTGGCTGATTCTACCTGCTAATTGGAGGCTCCCCCTAATGGTATGCATACATTTGAGCTGACAAATCAGTCAGCAGTGGGTGTGTTAGACCGCCTTGGGTAGAGGGCTGAAAACACGTCTGGTTCGGCGTGGGAAATTCCCGGGCTACCCAGATGTCAACACAAATTACCCTGACTAGGCTGTGCGGAGCTGATGCTAGTGTGTAAGTGCCATAAGTAGTTAAACTATTTAAGAATAACTCTCAGGAGACAATGTTTTTCCTTTTGGGTTTTGTTTTAAGCAACGTTTTTAATGAATCAAAAGTTTTAAAGTAAAATCAGCTAGAAAGCGACAAAATAGGTTATATAAAAAAGAGCATAAAAATCCATGTTTTGGGGTTTTTGTTCTTTTTTATATTTTTTGGTTGATAAGATAAAACAAGACCAAATATAATAATGGAGAAAAACCTTTGGTAAAATCAAATCAAAATTTAAAGAGGAGGAACGAAACCAGAGCTTTGAGCCTCTAAAATGCATAAGAAATGTTCTTTTGGCTTTCATCTGTCCCAGGAGCCCTGATACAGGCCATTCTAAACCCCCTAAACCAGCCTTGCTGTGAAAAGAGCTGTTGACCCCTTCCACTCGGCCAGGACATGAATATGATAATGAGCTGCTTGCTGATTGGTTGGTTTCCCCAGAAGGCCTCAGACACTGGAGACATGTAGGTTTGAGGAGGAAGGGCTCCCCCTTATGACGTGATAAAGCCACATTCCTGAACTTTGTGGATATATGCTCTCTTTCGCCCTCTAGAGGCTTGCTGCATAACGTCACTGTCGTAAACTCAAATCTCTCTCTCGGGCATAAGAGGCATGTTTACATTCCTAATGTCAGGCAAAAACAACAAAAACAAACTTTTTCCACCTCCACACATTGAATAAATAGTTTAATCAGGACTGTATAACAACTTCATGCCCGACCAAACGCAATAACCCTGATGAAATCATTTATTACTTACCTAGCCATTAGCAGCATGGCTAGGTCAGAGTCTGTAGTTCATGCCGTTCTTTCTAAAAGAGCTCTCCAGAGAGGAAAAGACGGCCCGATAATAACTCTGGTCTTTGCTCTTGCTCTATCACATTCTCTTTTTCTTTTCCTCTGAGAAGGGATTTGTAGCTTTCTTTGGTGAATCTGCCATTGCTCAAGTCTCTAAACCGCGGGTCTGCGTTATACCTCTATGGCAAGCCAAAGGGGTAAACAAAGCACGTGTTCTAAACGCGCGTTATGTCCGCCAAAACGCGCATCTTTAACGTGCATCTCGATGCCAAAGGGGGCAAAAAACCTCACGTTCTAAAATCACACATTCCAAAGGCGCGTTGTGTCATTGTGACACAACATGCGTTTAGAACGCATGCTTTTTTGACCCCTTTGGCTTGCCATATATGCCGTTAAGCAACACACAGGCTGTGTCCAAATCCAGGGATTGCATGCTTATGAGTACCCGTCCTCATTGGTCTCAGGAGAACGTGTTCTTCCGTGACCGCTTAGACTGGATGTTAACAGCTGTGAATGTGGACATTCTAACCTTAAATAAAAGTCCCGCCCCTACTCCTGTCACCTAGCAACTGCTTAAAGAAAATCTATTACAAAATATGGATCCACGATGCTGGATTATTCACGGTTAATTGTATAATTTATTTTATGATTTACCAATTTTATGAACTGTAATTAAGAACAAGAATACAAAAACACATTACAGGCCTAATGAGAATGGGAAACGCCTAAAAACACAACCACTTCAGGCTTTTACTTTTTGTACAGTCAGATTTGAATAAACTAGTCGTACTGCTGCTCTACTGCTGCATCTCCTGTTTCTACAGAAATCAATCCCGCAGTGCATCACGGGATTTATGGAGGTGAGGAGACCACGGAGACTACACCGCACCCGTACTCAAAATCGAGGAAAAGAACGAATTTCAAGATCGCATTCTGAGCATTCTTGGAATTTGGACGGTCTTCGACGCGGCGCTGTGACGTCACTGGTCTTAAAATCCGAACTCATGAGCACGCAATCCCTGGATTTGGACACAGCCACAGTCGGTACTTCCGGCGTCGGGTCACGGGGTGAAAAACTGTATAGTGCGGTAAACAGACGTGGGACCCCCATCACAGCTCCGAAAATGAATATAATAGATGATAGTATGCCACCAAAACTTTACAAAAAACATTATTTTAAAGGGGAACTAGAATCCAAACCAACATTTTCCTTGTTGAGTAAAGACAGCTTGGTTGGTCAAAAGTAGCATGCAAAAAGATCAAAGCCATGTGTGACCTAGTTTTTATGTAAATTAGAAAGTTAAAAAAAAGCGAGCGCAATCCCCCCTCTTCTGAGCAAGCTTTCATGCAACGTCACATGACGGAGCCTTGCCTCCTCAAACCTGCATGTCACCGCCTTATGAATTTCGGCTCCACCCTCACCAGCCCCGGCCATATATAAAACCTAACGCACCCGCAGGAGGAACGGAAAATGCTAGCTAGCTGTAGCTCCAGCTAGCGCCCTCCCTTGTAACTTATTTTCGGTTTGAAAAGAAGAAAAATTACTGAGAAACAGCTTGACGAACTAACGTAAATATAGTGAACTTCTTGACAGAACTTACCACTCTGATACGTCCATTTCCAGTCTCTGGCGAACAGGTTGCTCCTTATATTCAGCCTTTGCTACGACAAATAGGAATGCGCGTGCTCGTGGGGTGCATGTGAGCTGGTTGAAGATAGCAAAATTAAACGCGTCAATGTTAAATATCGGCTTTGCAGCCAGTGAAAAATCATTAGGAAGCCATTATTGTCATGTGGTGGTTGTAGGACCCAAAATGCAGGTGAACAGGAGGCAGGCAAAAGAACTGTTTAATATGAATAATGGTAGGTGGTGATACAACAGGTAGACAAGACGAGGATCTGACACAGACCAGGACAAACAGAGGGTTTAAATACATGAGGGCAATCAGGTCGGTAGGATAACAAGGGGCAGGTGAGTCCAATAAACACTTAAGGGGAGACAGGACAACACATCTGAGGGAGAAGGAGCAGATCCTGACAATTATATAAATTTTTTCAAGTGGAAAAGGGAAAATTTCAGGTGATGACTCCTTTAATAAAAAATAAATCCTAACTGATCAACTAAAATAACAAAGCCTCACAAAAATAAACAAACAAATAAATACATATAAAATGGCACAGAATTGTCTGTTGGTCCAGTAACACAATGATAATGTTACATATAAAGGTTCAAAATTATGAAACAAAATTGCAGTCATAGTGAACGCCTTATCATGGTTGTTGCATAGTTCAAACTTGGAAGCACCCCCCCAACACACAGCTTGTCTTTGTTTAGTAATCTATATAGATACACACACTCATTTGATGAGTTGCAACAACGGACAGAAAGACCAAAGACAGCCTGCGGTCATGTTTTTGCCTCTTGCACACATTGTTTAGTTTGTTTAAACTGTGTTGACCGTGGGAACGTGTGTGTGTGTGCTGAATGCTGCATTACGATGAAGACAGTGAAATTTTGTATTACAAATGCGTTACAGAATCTAAATGAAATGTGCTGATGGTAATAATTTAACATGTGCATTTTTTACTTTTACAATGAAATAATTGTATTTTTGTGATTGGAAACTTTGACGCTCAGTTGTTTGTTAATCATTTAGAACATTTGACAAAAACTACATAGTACGTCTAATAAATTGATCAATAATAAACAATGTTGTTGCACAAAGTTTACTTCAACATCAATACTGATAGCTTCTTGTTTAAATGTTGGCTGCATGTGGTTACGGTTACATATCTTGTTTATTAAGGGGTGATGTTATCAAAGCTCAGAGAAATAAACCTCTAGCTCCTTTTGCTAAGAAAAAACAAAACATGCACATTTCTAAATATAAAATCAGCCACATATGTTCTGAACAAAAAGTCAGATGTATTTTAATTTGCATTTGAATGTTTCTGGTAAGATTACCAATATTTTTTAACATAAAAGCATTTCAACCAACCAAGAGATTAAAAAGGTTTAATTTTTATGTTTTTCAAGTTAATCTGAATATCTACATCTTATTTTTTCCATTATTTTGCACAAGACTATTAAATGTAGTATAGTTTAGTACGTGTTGTATAATACTTTCTGTTCTGCATTTAGGTGCTTGTGAGCTTTTAAATGTAACTTCTCAAAGGAAACTTGAGATCATGCAAAATACATTTGTTAATTATGAAACAAATAAATAAAAATGTAAATTGTTAGAGAGTGCATTTTATTAAAGTGTTACCCAACAGGAACATTTAATTGCAGAATTCAATTTATCTGCTAAAATGCACTTAAAGAAATGAAATCATTCTTACTGAAAATTTGTGGTTCATATTTGACGTTTGCATTGTGTGAAATTTATTTCTGCCATCAGTCTTGACAAGAAAAGGCATGCAGTGGTTAAGAACAGAGTGTGACTGCTTCCTTTTTTTTTTTTAACACGCAACAAGATAAAACAAACACAAGGGTTCAGTTGTGCCTGCAGAAAAACACATGTCTGTAACAAACCGGAAGGACCACATCGCATAACGGTGAGGGGGACAGTTTTTATTAGAACACTTGTGAGCTAAATTACACATAAAAATATAGGCATTTAGCAGGTATTTTACTTTAGTGCATTTCAAAACTAATAAAAAAATTATTCAATTGAATGTTTAATGTTAGAAGAAATGTGTTCTTGTTGATGGTCGGTTTTTTGCAGTGTAATAATTACAAAATAATTGTGTAAAAATGAGAAATTGCAATAATTTAGGATTATTTTTTATTTATCTTGCAGACACAATGATAACCGTCTACCTGATCATCTCAGCTCTCACGGCTACGGTTCTGACAAAAGGTATTTTTATCTCATTTTTAAAGATTTATCAGCTAAGCATTCAAATATATTTAATAATAAGCCAAAAGGAATAACTGAAATAATGAAATCAAGTTTTGTTTTATTGTAAAAACACAAATTTGATATTTTACTAAAATAAATCACTGTGTCACATGTTGAGAAGAAACAATTTATGCCTTTAAGTTTGGTTTGTTTTCTAGGAGCTATTGAATGTAACTTTGGCGACTCGACTGGAACTCGTCAGTGTCACGGTGCAGAAGGACAGAAGCTCGTTTTTCATCTTTCAAATGAGACAAACACTGAGCTGAAGTTGATCAAAGATGCAAAATATAGAATTTTTAAGAAAACTAAAAATGGGACAGTCACACTGGACAAGAAATATCAGTTTGACCAAAAGGGAAAATTAAATTTAGGACAAGCCACAAAAAAACATACTGGACAATATTGGCTGGAAGAATACGGATTTGATAACGGGAAAATAATGAAAAACGTTTATGTGAATCTGACAATTCATGGTAGGTAAATTAAAGCTTTTATTTTTTCCATGGTTTACATATATATATATATATATATATATATATATATATATATATATATATATATGCGTGTGTGTATATATATTTATATATATATATGTGCGTGTGTGTATATATATATATGCGTGTGTGTATATATATTTATATATATATATATGTGTGTGTGTGTATATATATTTAAATATATATTTGATCTGAAGTCTTTCATTTGCCCATTTTTGGATGTTTGCATTTATCCTAATGTATTATTTGCAGCTCGGGTATCAAAGCCAACCATCTCTCAGGTGTGTTTTTCACCTGAACTGATGTCAGTCACCTGCTCCTCCAATGGAGATGGAACAGAAATCCGCATGACTGTCGATGATAACATTCTGATACAAAGCAAATACAGTCAGTCCCTCAGCAGCACAGGTGAAAACTCCAGAGTCTCGAGTGTTTCCATCAACATTCACGGACAGCTGACCGGAATGCTTGTGTGCCAAATCTGGAACAATTACAGCAGAAATGAAACTGTTTTTCATCTGATGGCATGCAAAGGTACAGGAAATAGTTTTTAATGTATCATGTGTATTAGAGAATTGATTCTTTCACTTTACATTTTATCTGTTGACACAATTTTCCTACTGATTTAAAGCTAATTCATCTTTGTTTTCTAGGTTCTGACACTGTTCCCATACCTGTACTGGCTTGCGTTGTTGCCGTCTTTGCTCTCATAGCTTTGGGATTGCTTGTATTCAAGCTGTGTAAAAGAAACAAACCCACACCAGAAAATGGTGGTAAGAAAACTTTAAAAAAGAAAACTTTTGGAAAACATGTTTTCATACTGCTTTAAATAAACGCGAACATCCTTTTTTTAGGTGACGGTGAGGATGTAATCATCTACTCAGATGTGAAACTGAGGCGACCCTCCCAGAGACCTCAGTCCAGCTCACAGGAAAATGCTAATTAACTTTTTCACATAATATTTTTACACATCATGCCATCGTTTCATTTTAAGGCTTAGACATTTTTTTCTTTTAGCATGCATCAAATGTATTTCTTTTTGAAATATTATTTTTTCCCCACATTTGCAAGATAATGAATAGTATTTTAAAACAGTGTTTAACAATTTTTATTTTAATTTCAAATGTACTAAAAACCAATTTTCCTCCATGATAGCATCAAAATTAAACATTTATACTTGAAAGTTTTTAAAGTTAATTTTATTTTCCTATTTAATTTTGTTTTGTAGCAGATAAATATATAGTATATCAGATTAGCAACATCTAGAGGAAGAACAGTGTTATTGCAGTGACTAAATACACAGAATAACTGCACCTTTTGACCATATTTGACCACATAGGGGAAGTAAAATGTCCCACATATGTTCATTAAATTTAGTTTAGTTCCATCTTTCTTTTTTTGGATTAAATGAGGATCAATTTATTTGTGCAAAGTGTATTATTATTTTTAATAATGTGTAAAGATGTATAATGTTATGTATTTTAACTATAAAGAAACATTCTGTTAAAAATTTGACAGTTTTGCCATTTATCTAAATAACGAAGGAGATGTTGGTGAGTGAAATTGTTGATGCAGATTCCCAGCATATAAAATATAGAAGATTAGATCAGAATATATGTGTGCAGAGATTATATTGATTTCCAGACAGAATGATTGGTCTGGATGTCATTCCATGCCAGAAACGTTTTACTGTAGAACAGCAACTGGTAACTTTGCATCAGGAAGATACTTCTCCTGTTGCACAGTTAACTTTATATATGTCTGTGTGTGTGTGTGTGTGTGTGTGTGTGTGAGTTTTTGTGCATGTGTGTTAACAGTTTTTTGTGTGTGAATGGGTCTAAGCTTGTGTTTGTATTACAATGTGGTTGTGGGTGCTTGTGTGAGGATTTGTCACAGTGTTTCTTTTAAATATGATGTGTGGTGAGGAAAGGGCTGCAACCCGACAGACCAGACCTGTAGTGTCAGAGCATTGTGGCCATGAGTTCCCCAGCAGCCCCCAGAGGACGGACATGATCCCTGAGAGACCCCAGCCCAACATGCCAGTGCTGCTGCTGATGCAGGCCAACCAGGAACGAGATCACCCTGAGCGCACACCAATGAGGAGTAAGTAAATCCAGTTAACAAGATATAAATAATGAAAAATTATAAATGACTCACACTTGTATAGCATCTTTCTGAGTGAGAGGACTCCAAAGTGCTTTACACTACAGTGTAGCATTCATCCATTCACACCCTGATGGTGATGAGGTACTGTGTATCTACAGCTTCCCTGGGGCACACTCCATCCATCCGTCTGTCCGTCCGTCCGATTCTGAAGTGTGCAGCTTTTATGCCATATTACTAAGAAAAACAAAACAAGCACTGCTGTGGAGGACTGGAACTTTTGCACGTGCAACTCACATCATTCACACACAGGGTTTTCTCATCTGACCAAAAAACCTTATGAATCAATAGAAATGAATATTTTTGAAGATTAGGTGCATCAAGGATGCATTTGAGTAGGAGGGGGCATGATGTACAACTAGTGCAGGAGTGAGCCACTAGGGGGACCCTTTCCTTTGTTCTCTTCCATTGTCTAGTTTTCAGAATTTTGCAGACTTGTTATTTTGTGAGCAGGAATCTAAAAAGCTAATTTAATGTTGGACTTTTGGAACTTTTGCACCAAAAAGTGGCAAATATAGTTTCTGAAATCATGTGGTCCTGTTTTAAATAGTTTTAGGTCACTGAATGTCTAATGAAAACCTTTGTTCTTATTCTCAGCAGCAAATGCATGCTGGTCTTTCGCTCATGCAGGAAATAGAAAACCCAATAATGGAAATGTGGTTGGACCAGCCTCTATCAAACAACAGGTTACCACGTCTAAGATGAAGTGACACCTTCAGTGAGCTTCACACAACATGTTTTTAAAGGTTAGCACTTTAATTTACAGGTAATAAGGTTAAACACTGCTTATGTTTCATATTAAAACGCTAAAGCATGAGTAATGCATTAAATACATGGACATTTTTAGGTGATTCTTGTTTACATGGTAGACATTTAAAAATCATGCAGTGACAAAACATGAATTATATCTTTAAAAATTACCTTTATTGACCAAAGCATTGAATTTAGACAGAATATAGTTATTACTCTTATTGTGTTGCTTTTCTAAGCTGCAGACAGAGAACAACACTAAACGTATTAGTAGCATTATGCATTCACATGCAGATCTTATTCAATAAAATATATTTTCATAGTTTGTATTACGCCATTTACACAATTTTAGAAAGGTTCTGACCACATGTTCTGGTATTCTTTGTGTTTACTTAGTTTAATAAAGAAATGAAAACAGAGAAAAACTAAATTCTGAATTATCTGTAAAGAAAAATAACATTCCTAGAATATTCTTTTGAATATCAGACACAAGGAACAGTTTTTCCACTTCCTCCATCATAGATATGTACATCTGACACACACACACACACACACACACACACACACACACACACACACACACACACACACACACACACACACCCTCTTGTGAGTGCCAAATACAGCAGCTTGCACTTCAGACACAATCTTCTACTGCAGGTGAGTGCGGATAACAATATTACATGAACGCTGTAGATTTGACTTTAGTCTTATATTCAAATACAAACCACTTGGAATTTATCTTGATAGTTGTTATATAAAAAATAGTTTCTTCTTCTACAATTTGACATAAAACTCACTTAATGATAGAATTTGTTCTAGAGGCGAAAATGAAGGTAATTATTTTTCAGACCATAGATACTTATTTTATGTTAAAGATTAATTTGGGATGTAAAAAAATCAGTTTTTATTTGCATTTTTTTACCATGATTACATTTCCGATGAAAGTACATTTTTAGGCAATATCATCAAATTAACCAATGTAACATAAAATGTATTTGTCATCATAAAATACACAAAATTGAGCAACATCTCTGCTAATATGGACTATCAATAAGTTCAATTACGTATTAAAAATAATAACTTTACTATAACACATTTTTGAAGTGCAGCCAAAGAAAAGACATTGAGTGTTTGATTATATGAGATGACATAAATTCTATATTGAAGTTTAAAAGCAGAACTTGCAGATATGAAGCTGCCCGTTTTATCTTTACTTGGTTGTTTATCATCATTTGACTATTTCCCTTTTTAACAAAAACATAAATAATGTTTGATTTAAGAGATAATCAAATTATTTTCTTTACTACTTAGACTTTTTTCAAGCACTGAATAGAGCCTAAACCATTGTTAATAATTTCTGGTGGCATAAGTTTCTTTATTTTCTTGACAAAAAATATGTTTGAGCAAAATCTTCTTGAGGAAAATCTTCTGACTTTTATCTCTGAACTTTTTCATATTTAGCTTGTTGTGAAATCATCATCAGATCTTCAAAAAGACAATATAACAAATACATGTGGGCCATAATCACCTAGATGTCAATATAACCCTTATCGCCAGCTTACCATTTTTTATAGTAGCTTTTCCAGTAGCATTATTAGTGTTTATTGTTTTATTAAACCAGTTCTTTGGTAGTTTTTCTGCTTTTTAATAGATATTTAATTTGCTGAAGTTTTAATGGGTTAACCCTAACCCTATCCTAACCTTTTTTTATTTTCAGTAGTGTGTAGGTTCATTCAGAAATTGCCAGTGTAAAAGTTCACATTGTTTTAAAAATAGTGATCCCATTTATATCTTTGATTTTGATTCGCTCCTTAAATTCTTGCCATGTTATTCCCCGACATTTTCATGCCCCAATAATAAAAAAAGGCACAAACAGCCTCAAGAAAAATAAAAAAATGTAACTAAATTGGAGAAGTAGTACTTTAATCTTGAATGTTTCACAGTTGCTGCATGAATATATTTTCTTTACAAAATCAGACGCCATATTTGATATCAGGTGGAACGACCAAGTACAAATCAACATGTTGCACGAGAAGCCGGACCTGCAAGCAAATGCTTTTCTCGTGGATCTACACCTGCACCAACAGAACAAACAGAGAAATAATTTTAGTCAAAAGTGCTGCATGTTTATCCCTTTGACCTCTTTTTGCAGAATTGAAGTTGGTCCTAACAGACGATGCTTTTGGTTTACATGATGATCACAGTTCTGGGACCAGGAGCTCTGGCTAAAGGTACTTTTAAAATGTTATATTATTTTCAACAATGCTAAATCACATGTAATAGAGATACATTTGGAAAGCTGTATCGTTATCAGTGTCTTACAAATTCAGAAAATGTTGAGAAAGTCTGCATAACCAGCTCAGTGGCCTAGTGGTAGAGTGTCCGCCCTGGGAGATCGGGGTTCAAATCCCGGTCCGGTCATACCAAAGACTTTGAATAAATGGGACGCAATTCCTCCTCGCTTGACACTCAGCACTAAGGGGTTGGATTGGGGGATTAAACCACCAAATAGTTCCCGAGCGCGGCCACAGCTGCAGCTCACCGCTCCCCACCATGGGGATGGGTCAAATGTGTAATTTCACCAGTGTGTGATGATGATTAATGGGACTTTAAACTTAAACACTGACTGCAAATTAAAATGTTATCTGAGGAAATAAATATGCATGTTTATCCAAAGTGACTAGTAAAATGAAAGTAAAAAATGCGTGTGATTTATGTTTATTATGCTGCTTTTTTGACTGAAGAAAATGCTGCTTAAATGGCCAGTATTTATATAGCGCCTTCTAGAGTCACATGACCTCCAAAGCGCTTTACAACACATCAGTCACATTCACACAGTGGTGGTGAGCTACATTGTAGCCACAGCTGCCCTGGGGCACACTGACAGAGGCGAGGCTGCTGTGCAGAGGCACCACTGGTCTATCTGACCATCACTACCAGCAAAGAGGATGAAGTGTCTTCTCAAAGGACGCGACAGACTGAGTGGGGTGCAAACCTGCAACCCTTCAGTTACAGGGTGGACACTTAACTCCTTTGCCACTGTTTCCCCTTTACTTGTTATTAAAACACGAATACTTTTGATCATAATTTTGTGCCCTTTTGTTTTCTTTTTTATGTCTCTCTGCCAGAACGGATGGAATGCAATTTGAAGAAACCTGTTCGAAACCACCGGTGTGTTGGAGCAGTTGGAGAACCAATGATTTTTTACCTGCCACCTACAAGGATAACTTTATATAAAAGCAAAAAGACTGTTTTCAAATTTTCCAACAGGGATATTGTAAATAAAGAAGTGATATACAAGGATAACTGCCACTTCAAAAATGGAACGCTCATATTTGAAAAAACCTCAAAGACAGACTCTGGAGATTATCGACTGGAAGAATTTTTTGAGGATGGAAAAATGTTGAAAACATTCAATTTTCATCTGGAGATTGTTGGTAAGAAGACTTAAAATCTTTTTAATGCATATTTGCTATTGCATAACTTTATAAATACAACATAGGAGACCTGTAATAATGGCATGAACCTCATGCCATCTAAGAGGTAAAATAACACATTTTACTTTTTCTTTTATGTCGTTCAGCCTCAGTCTCAAAACCACTCTTGTCTCAGAGGTGTTTGTCACCAGCTCGGATGTCGGTCAGCTGCTCAGCAGAGGGGGATGGTGCAGAGCTCACTTTGTCGTTGGACAACAACGTACTGATGGAAACTAAACCAGGAAACGAGAGCGTCACCTTCAGCCTATATGGCCAACTTACGGGAAACCTGATGTGTGATGTTCACAACAACATCAGTCGGGAGGAAACAGTCATTCATCTTATGAACTGTGGAGGTAGCCTATTCATGTTTTTTCTCTATAATGATATTTCTGCTAAACTTGTGCTGTAGTCCATTTAAGTAAAGTTCCATCAGTAACCTATAGAGATAGGTCCCAGTGAGACATTATGTCTCATTTCCAAGCAAAAACTCTTTGGGCCACCAATTAAAACCAACAATAAAAAATACCCATGCGTGTTTTTATAGAGTGCATTTAAAACTGGGGTTGGTGTCTTGGTGCAAACACCCCTCCACCAGACAGCAGCCAGTGTCAGCACACCAACTCCTCCCCCCAGAACCCTGAATGTCCACATTCAACCTAAAACTGGAAGTAGGCATCAGCATCAGATGTGAGGCTGATTAAACAGACGCACCTCTGGATGCCATTCAGTGTCCCATCCTCTAAGGCAGGCCTATTCAATTACTTTCTCTACTGGGCCAGATTTCTAAATCGCGGATCAGCTTAGGGCCGGATACCCAAATCTTTATTATGTATTTTACTGACAACATTTAAATATTAAATTTTAATATTTTGACTGATTACCTCCACCACTCCTACAAATACAACTAAAATAACAGCAATGCACGTCTTCTTATTGTTTTAATGATCGGCATCAATTCAACAGTTGCAGAGCTGGTAATACAAACATTTTTATGGTTTTTAACCTGCATTAACTCGATCGCAGCTACTAAATGAAAATTAACAATAATAGCATAGCAGCTATGCAAAATAAACATATGTGACAAGGTGGACAAAACAGGGCCCGGGTGGGACTCGAACCGCGGACTTCCCG
>SSNS01000014.1:1129809-1239747 GCA_006937985.1 Aphyosemion australe
ATTAGGGTGAAATGTGTTTTATGTGTATTTCAAATTATGCATTTTTTAAATAAATTGAAATGGAAATACTTTTATCACTAAATCAGCTCTGTGGGATATTTTTTGCTTATGCATAGTTTTTTTAAGAAGGACTCTTCATTTTAATGTCCTATTTAATTTTATTTGTAGCAGATCATTTTAAAGTGTATCACATTAGCGACATCTAGTGGAAGGACAGTGTTTTTGCAGTTATGCAGACAATAGCTGCAAGCTTTGACCACATTTAACCACAAGGAGGTAAAATGTTCAGGTGCAGTGTGCATTTTTATGTTTATAATCTCAAAGATGCATATTTCAATGATAAAGATATTTTGCATGTTAACATGTTGAGTTTTGCCATTTACTGATGTGCAGCAGCAGTGGAATACGAATAAATTCTGTAAAAATCATACAAGGTGATTTCCTGAATTTTTTTTGAATGCCGTCTCTCATGGTGGGAATGTGAACTTCAATTTCTAAGCAGGAGAACTTGCAAACCGTAGGGTGTTCAAATACTTGAGTATGTTCCTCACTGCAGTGTGGTGTTTTTATGACAAAAAATGAGGCAATTTTTAGGGATGCACCGATGCCAATACTGGTAAAAGTTAACCGATACCAGTTGCCTGAATGTGGCTTCACTGGGACTTGTCATTTCTGTTGTAGGTTTCTATATTGACCAATAGAGGGAGCTGTTTCAAACATTGTGAATGAAAGCAGAAACAGGAGAGATGATTATTTTCATCAAAAAGAACCTGAAGCTCATGTTTCCCAAAAAAGCTTGGTTCAGAGTCCACACTACTGCACGACTATAGTTTTATTATTATTTAAATGTGGATGCTGCGATAGGTTCATAAATGTTATGTTCATGAAAGCTGGAGATGGTGCCAATTAGTTCATTTTGTTTGTAGAAAACTGCAATGATTTCACAGAAAATGGTTATTTTTCACCTAATATTTTAGTTTTGTGATCTTTATTAATATTTTTTTTCTAACTCACCGTCTTTGAAAGCAGAGAAGAAAATAAAACCTGTATTCCAATTCATTGCAATTTTACTTCCACTTCTAGTGACATTTTTTTTAATTTATATTCTACAATAAGTTATAAATTTAATGAAAGTCTAATTGAGTTTTCAAAAGAAACAGCTGAACGTTTTGCAGTTGTAGTTTGGACCATTTTAAATATCTAATAAGACCCCAGTAGTCAATATGTCTAGAAAGTGTGCTCCACTAAATCCAGCATGGTAACATAGAACTTCTGCATAAAAAACATACTCCAACATTTAATGGATGTTGGAATGATTTTCTCATCAAATGTACATACAATACAAATAAAATAAAAAACAAAAATATATGAATCAAAAAAATAAATAAGTATAACAAAAACTCCCACACACAAAAGAACTGCAATTCTAATTTTACTTTTTGACAAAATGTTGCAGAAACTCACTGCCATGAAAATGAAAATGAGAAAAAAAGGCAAAGCTCTTTTGTCTCTGATGCTTCTTTTTTTGGGGTGGGGGGGTGGGGGGGGGTGCTTCCTCATCCAAATCACAGAGAAGATCTGATAATCTGCTCTGCCTTCAGTGAAAAACAGCCTCCTCTTGACTCTTCTGTTGCTGGTGAGTACAAAAAACCTTATTTCAGCACTTAAGTTTTTATTCAAGCTACATAATAAATTCTCTACCATTCAACTGATTCATTTTGAGATTGTTGCAAAATCCTATCTGTGCAAGAGAAAAATGTCCTTGGTTCTACGGCAGGAGCTGATGACATATCTAAAATAAAATAAAAACATATAAGAAATAACCTTATAATCACATTTAAAAAGATTTTGTTATAATTTCTTGTCTGTGGTTTGATTTTTGTCATTGCAGACGATGATTTTGGTTTACTTGGTGATCGCGGCTCTGGAAACAGCCGCTCTGGCAAAAGGTACATTTCATATTTTACACTTTTAATCAAGTCTTAAAGAAACAGAGTTATGTAATTAATGTTTTAAGTGTTGAGCTTTTTGTACTAAACGTTTTTACGTGCTGGTTTATTCATTGATGCTTGTTAGTTAATTAAACAAACGACTTTGTCCTACTAGACCAGGCATTTATCTCTTTAGCTGGCTGATGTACAGTAGATCAACACCTCTGAACAATTTTATGTTCATTTTTTCTAATATGAGGCTCAATTTTGAGCAGGAGAAATAAAAAGATGATCATGAATTGTTTTTTGTGATTCTTTTAAAAGTACAATAAAAATTACAGTTTTGTAACAAGTTTGACTTGATGATGTTTGCGCTTGTCTTCAAAAGTTTGGACACCCCTGTAGCTAAGTTATTTTAATATATAGTGCTATACTTTTCTACACATATTTTGTCACAATTAAATGATTAGCAAACAAAATTGAATATAATAAAAAATGACAAGCGTAATAACAAGAAGCTGCAACATGAAGTAGGCTAAAAGATCTCAAAAAGCAAACCATCGAAATCTGAAGAAAAACCCTCTCCCTTTGCTGATGTTGAGGTCAGAGTTCAGTCTTCAAGTTCATAATTAAACAAGAGGAATTTTTTTATTAAATTTTTTTTCTGGCTTACATTTTTATTTACATCTTTGTTCCAGGGCTGAAGGAGTGTGACTTCGCTACCAAAGGCCAAATGTGTTTTGGAGAACTTGGAGAACCGCTGATGCTGCATCTGCCAACTGACCCAACTTGGTTGACAACATTGAAAAAGGATAAATATCCAGTATTGCGTGTTCGCAATAATACAGCCGTTGAAATGAATGAACCATTTAAAAATATTTCTAGATATTTAAAAACTGGAGCGCTGATGGTTTACAAGACAACTAAGGAAATCTCTGGAGTTTATCAGCTGGAAGTATATTCATCTACCTCTGGTAAAAAACAGAAGGAAATCAGCATCCATATAAAAATTCTAGGTGGGCACAAATATAAAATATGTACAATTTTCCCATATGTCATATGCACAAAACAAAAATTTGATTCTTTCAGCTGCTGTATCAGAACCAGCCGTGTCTCAGACGTGTTCCTCACCAGAAGAAATGACAGTGAGCTGTTCAGCAGGAGGAGAAGATGCAGAGTTCATGTTGTTTTGGGACCAAATCCTGCTGATAAAGACAAGACCTCAGCGTAAAGATGATGAGAGCGTTGCACACGTTCCCTTCAGCCTGAACGGTCAGCTGGTAGGAATTCTGACGTGTGAAGTTCACAACAACATCAGCAGTGAAAAAGCAGCCATCATCCTAACAAGCTGTAAAGGTTTTACAGTTTTATTTAAATGTCTTTGCACTTGTCCATAAGGCTTCTTCTGATAAATAATCTGAATTTGTCATGTGCGTATCTCTCTACATAATATGCTTTAGGTGCTAGTTTTGTGCCTGTGGTTCTGATGGGAATTGCTCTCGTTCTGTTTTTCCTACTGATTGTGTTTCTTGGGATCAAGCTCCTTAAGAGGAAAGCGCCACCCACCACTGTTAAACAAGGTGAGAATCAAAAGTTCCCCTTTGAAATACCTCTTCTCACAAAGAATCATGAAATTCAAAAATGTATGCTACACTGAAAACACAGTTTGTTGGAGTGATTCAATATAAATTACGTTTTTACTTTGTTTCAGATGATGCTCAAGATGAAATCGTGTACTCAACAGTCCACGTCACTCTGCGAAAGTGACGCAGACATCATCTCTATGAGGCCTCAGGTGTGGCTTTTTAATAGTGGATCCCGATTACACAACATCCCTCACTCAACACCGAATCTATGTAAAAAATCTAGTCTGAGCATTTGTTTTCTTATTTTAGGAGTAAAAAAATCCAGCTCACCTGGACATAAAAATTTTTATTGCTGTTATATAAAACAGAAAACAAAAATGTTTTATCTTTTTTACTTTTCTTCAATTGTGTACATATACCAGATTAAAATCTCATGCCCATAATAATTGGGGGTATTGGGGGACACACACTTAAAGGAACTAGAGGCAGGATCTTTAAAAAATCTGTAAAAAATTAAACATGTATGTTCATTTTTTCAAAGCTAATGGGTGATGAAGCGTTATAAACCAAAAAGAATGAGGCCACCCATGTATCGTTCCATTTTCTTGAACAGGCTGTTTGCTGCAAAATGCGCTGCAGTTCGGTCACGAATTTCCCGCGCTGCCCTACGGATGTGGCGTCAATTGACACTGCTTGCGCGTTCACGACAGCTTCAAAACAGAAAGAAAATGTGTTCGACACTGCAGATCGGTAGGTGGCGCTAATGCACCTTAAGTTGCTTGCCAACCGCCAAACTCCAAAAGAAGAACTGTGGGAATGGATTCTACTGCAACCAGCAAACGACCAAGCGTGGCACAAAGGAAGTTTATTCAGCGGCATCTCGTGAGTCAAAAACCAAATATGGTAAAAGACAGGCAGGGACCCGAATCTATATCGGATACGTGATTGACGAATGGAGGCTGCTTCAACTATATCTGGGACTCAAAAAGGATGCTGCCATGGCTCATTTCCTAGTGAGCAGGTAAGAAACATTATAGGTTGTGTTTAGAGATGATATGACAATGATCTGACCTCACCGATGACTCAGAGAGAGCTAGCGTGCAGTAGCATTAGCTGTGATCATGCTACAGTAGTAGCATTAGCTGTGATCAGGGCTGCAGCGTGGATTGCTTCGCCGAAATATTGTCCGTGAGAGCGGCGGGGAGTTGCCTTTTCAGCGTGAGATATTGGAGGTGTGGCGTGAGAGCGTGTGAAGAGGGTCAGGTAATGGTATTTTTGTGTTTGTGTAACATAGCCGTCTGTGCACGCTCCCGTGCTGGGCTGCAGTTACTCGCAGAGCCGGGCGCGTCGCTCATGAGCATCGTTTCTTTTTTCCTGCCTCTAGTTCCTTTAAAGAACAAGTCAAGCCCCCAAATCTACTTTTTTTCTTGCTGATAAACTCTATAGATGTGTGTCTAATAGAGCTGTAATCCTTATTTTGGCTTTTTAGAGCATCTCATTTAAAATTTAAATATTTAGTCTAAAACCATCAGTATTGTGCATTATTCAGGTTAAACTTCTCCACTACAATCAATATGAATCAACCATTGCTATTGGCTAGGACGTACCCAGTGGTGTTGCCAATACTGTATAACATGGCTGCACTGCACTGGGTGGAAGAGGGCACAGACATATATACGTAGACGCCTCGTGGACTGGTGCTGCCTATTGGAGCCGCCGTAGTGGCCGGCCGCCATCTTAGTTGGGTCTCCATTCGCCCCCAGTGCATTCATTTCTACTGAGGAAGGTGCTTACCCAGCTAAAAAACACATTTTATTGAGCTTTTTCACAAAATCAGACACATGGTATGGCATGATAATTAAAATATAAACATAATTAAACAAAATTAATTAAAATAAAAAAATATATAAAATCCCATCAGGTAGGCTAGAAAAGTCAATGATAATCCAACATTATTGGTTTTCAATAGTACGCCGATTGTTGCAACTGTAGGCTGCACAAAAACGGGCATAATTGACCACCCTGCATTGACTTTGAAAAAATGAGGAGACCCATCCAATATGGCGGCGACACTGTTATGCTCTCCAGCGCCCAATGGGGCGTCTACGTATTCATGTCTAAGGAAGAGGGGATGCTGTCAGTCACTGCTGCACTACCCTCTCAGTGCACCAGGTGATGCCTCCTTTTGGTGCATTTTTTAAACAGGAAGTGTGGGTGGAGTAAGGCTGTGATAGACATACTGTACATGTGAAAACTTGCTCTTTAAGAACTTTTACCTTATTTCATTTTAGACTAAAATAAGATAAAATGTCTAAAAATAAAGCTTTATTTTACTTTCTTGAAAATCTGTTTTTGCAGTGTGTCCAGACAGGAGATGCCAGTTTCTTGTTTGTTTTTTTTATGTTTTTATTGAAAACAGACTCCAGCACCAGGCATGTCAGCTCCATTTTATTACAGTTTTTCTCCATTGGTTTGGCCCATTTCTTGAAACAGAAATGACATTCTCAAAATAACATGGACAAACCTCCAAACCTCTTGGCAAATGTTCACAACAGGATGGCATTTCTCATTCATTTAATCAAACGGCAAATGCCTTAGTACATGTCTCAATTGTCTCAGTGCATCTTTGCAAATGATTAAGTACAAGTAGCCTACAGTTATACAGTTAGCCCACATTTAGCACATTTTCCAAATGAATAGATCTTGTAGATCTAAACTGATTAGTTGATTCTCAGTCCAATGATCATTCTCTCCAAAACATGTCAGCATGATTTCATTGTATAAGTACTCGCATGCACAACTGTCTGTTCAATTGTCAAAACTGGTCAAGAACATAGTACCATGAATACCATATATGAATGTCTTTGAATATTTGATACATTGATGACAGTCATTGACAGTCAGGTGAAACTAGACTATAAATATAAACACAATAAGCATCTCCACAATAGAGCAGGTTTTGAAGAAGCATCAGATGACAATGAAACAATTCTACAAGGTACCATTTGAGAGGAACTCTGACAGAGTGAAGGAGCTGCGGTACCAGTATGTAAATGAAAGTCAGTTGCTGGTTGTCTCTCATTATAACCTTACCTGTAATCACAGTAAGCAGTAGTTCACTTATTTGGTTTCAATACCTCCTTTACCTGATTTCAGAATCAGTATTTGCTTCATCTAACTTCAACAATTTCAACAGAAAACCGCAGTTTACTGTATTATACAATTATCATTATGATACTTATATCATACGTCATTGTATATTGTTGTCCCTCTGCCATAGAGACAAAACATCTAAACATTTTGTATGGCAGTACTCACACAATGCCAAAGGGACGATGCATTTTGGGGGCACTGACTATTCAGATTAGAAAGGAATGTAGTTTTGACACATGAGTGAACTGTTTTAGGAGAGATATGAGCTTTTGCAGGTGAACCGTGTTGTTGTGATCAACCATCCAGGTTTATTTTGACAAAAGCACCAAGAATAATGAGAATGTCCGATCTGTGTGGAGAAATGAGCCAAAGCTATTGAGAAGGATCTTTGCCATTTTGGAGACACTGACTGTTTAAATGAGAAAGGGATTTAGATTGAAGCCTGACCTAACAGTTCTGGAAGAGATATGAGCTTTTGCAGGTGAGCTATAGCGTTGTGAACATTTGCCAAGAGGTTTGGAGGTTTGTCCATGTTTTTTTGAGAATGTAATTTCTGTTTCAAGAAATGGGCCAAACCAATGGAGAAAAACTGTAAGTTGCAAGTGCAATATTCTGGCCACAGAGGGCGGTGGGGGTCTCAGTGACATTTCATTAACCCTGTAAAGGGTCATTTTAGCGCATAGTGGCTAAAGAACATGATTTAAAAATATGAAAAAGTTGCATAGAATGACTTTAAGTTGTCATGTTGATTTTAACATTTTATGTTCTTACATCTGGAAAGCACATTGAATTGCTTTTGTTTATGAAATGTGCGATACAAATAAAGCTGCCTTGCCTTGCCGGAAACAAGCGTAGTATATTTTTTCTCTTTTCATTTGAAAATGCTGCTCATCTGAATGCACCAAATCTTTGTAAACCACATTTTGTTTATTTTATTTTTTATGGACACAAATTAACACACTAATCTGTTACCATAGCATAGTTCTGAAAATAATCCTCTTATACAAAAAAAGCCCCAAAGGGTGGAAGGGACACTTCCTTCATTCTTTATCAAATGTTAAAAAATAAGCACATATATAGTATGAGTGTGTTAAAAACACAGCTGACTTGATCTGCTGCTGCTGGTGACACACACACACACACACACACACACACACACACACACACACACACACACACACACACACATACAAACACACACAGACAAGCATGCATGCACACACACGGTTGTGTGTTGGACTATTTTGTGGGTGAAACTTGAAGTGACGCCTTTTGGGTGCAAGAACTTGTTAAAACCACTTCATTTACAGCAACAAGTATATAGCCACTGGTTTCTCACCACAGAGGAATGGAGAAAAAATTATTTTAACAACCTGCATGAAAAAAGTGTCACTTCAAGCTTCACCTACAAGCAATGCTAAATTTAGCCAGATATTATGTTGATTAATGTTTATGCTGTTAGAATGCCAATGTGTGCATTTAACAAAATAAAAAAAAAGAATTCATATTTTCAGATGCTTCATGCTCTTCCAAACCATAAAACTGTTATTCCACAGGCAACCCCGCCCAACGCAGGGCAAAGTGACCCACTACCCCAAACCCCAACCAGACGGCCAGCTCCCACTCCTAGCCTCCAGCACCGGGTAGCGAGCTGAGAGCAGAGGTGTGAGAAGACCAGTGGCGGCTGGTGAAATGTTTTTTGGGTGGGGCGCATTTTTTTATTTTTATTTTTTTATGTTAGTTCTTGTGAATGGTTTTTATCTTGAGAGGCGCTATATAAACGATCTTTATTTTCTTTATTTGTAGGTCAGTTTTTCAGATGCGCTAACCACATATCACCACTAGGGAACGCCAAATTACCATTCTTATGCTTCACACAACTTGAAAACGACGGACTTTGTTGCTAAGTTAGCAACAAAGTTGTTCCAAAAACATGCTTCATATTGACCAATATATGCAAACCTCACACACACTAAACAGGAAGAGGCTCTTTTAAACGATAGAATCCACGTTTTCTACATCAACACCACCCAATGACTGCAAATGAAAAGCAAAACAAAGCTATTTTCATGAAGTCAAAAGCTAAATTCTGTCTTACCTTGCTGGTCAAAATAATCCATCTTATAGTAAAAAATCCACTTGGTTCGTAGAATCCACTGATAAAAAGATGAAACTACTAGTTTTCTCCATAGTCAACGTTAGCAGCAGCCCCACAACAACAAAGGACGGTGAACTAGCCTGTGGAGAAATTTCCGGTTCTGTCTGGGCTGGGTGAGCTGACCAAGCATCCTCCTCCTGATCTGAGCAGACTCCCCCCGTTTGCTTGCGATCGCAACCATATGCGCCCAACAGCTCTCCTATTCCTTGTCGTTGGGGATCCAGCGCGCATGCGCCAGTTAGCCCGTATTAAGTCAATGGTAAAGATTGCTGCGCCCGAGAGGACACGTGACAGGAAGTACGTCGACGTTTCGGCCGTGTTAAAAGTATTAACTTTATTAAACTACAATTAAATGCAGATTACACACAGCACTTACAGCCCATAAGGTGTATAGATCGTTTAGTTTAAATTTTATGTTTTTTTAAATACATTTTGTGATTCCTCTCTTCTTCTTCCTCTTCCTGTGAGACTGGTGGGGCGTTGCCCTAGCGCCCCCTATGGACGAGCCGCCACTGAGAAGACCTCTAGTCTCCTTCCATTTTGTACATTCATAGGGAGAACTTGCAAAATCCACTTCAAAACCAACAGCGCCACCCTTCAGGTTCTTTGCAGAATAGCAATAAAATAGAGATGAAACAGCCACCTAACCCTTAAATGGAATCTTGTTTCCTTTTTGTGTTCAATAGTTTCCTCTCTTTTAACTTTCTTCCCTCAGGTCCACTTGACTCTGAGTAAAAATAAGGCCTGAAAAATGCATTTGGAGAACGTGACTTATCTCCTCACTGTCCTGAGCGAGAGACGAATGACAAGATCTTGCATGAAAGCATCTGTAGGTGAAATTATGACCACTTCCTGGCATGAGTGGTTTGTTAAACAGCACATGTTCTGTTTTCTGAGAAGTGGCTTCAGTCTTGATATATTCTCAATTATACCTGCAGCCCCCCGCCACCCTAGCCCCGTTACCACAACTGGCTTCTGTAGCTGTGACGCAGCATATTCTCAGTGCTGCTCTGCAAACCATCATTGGAGAAGGTGAGATGGAGAAGAGGAAATCAGCTTGGAGACCATAAAAACCAAACTCTTACAGCAAAACCTGCAGGGAAGCAGCAGGGCAACATTTAAACTGTCATATGAAAGTAGAAGAAAGATAGGTTGATAATCACGCAACAACTCTATATAGAGTCTCTTGACCGATATCAGAAAGCTGTTAGATCTGCCAGAAATAAATACTTTGCTGATGTCATTATGCAGCACCGAGGTGATCAGGCCAGGCTATATAAAATAATCAATTCCATCCTACTATTGACGACAACCGAGGCGGTGCTGCCATCCGTCCCCCTCTGTATAGAGCTCTCGAATCTTTTCATCCATAAAATTAAAAACATAGATGATCTTAAATTGATGTCAAACAAATGCAAAGTGGAACTCCAGCACCCATCCACCATTCCCTCCTTTACTCCAGTACAGCTTGCAGACCTGGAGAAGATAATCAAAAGTGAAACCAGCAGGATCACCAAAATTGCCCTGTGCCGCCAAAGTTACTAGTTCCAACTGCAGGCCCAGCTATTCTGAGCATTGTAAACACCAGCCTTGAAACCGGCGTTTTTCCTGCAGCCTTCAAGAAGACGGTTGTCCAACCGATTCTGAAGAAGCCTGGGCTGGATCCCTTAAACCTTGATAATTTCTACCCAATATCAAAGGTCCCATTCCTGTCCATAATTTTGGAAAAAATCGTCCATGTTCAGTTAGTAAATCATATGGAGCAAATTTCACTTATGGATGAATATCAGTCGGTCTTTAGACCACACCACAGTACAGAAACAGCCTTGATTCGCATTATGAATGATGTCCTCACTACATCAGACACAGGTTCTCAAACGCTGTTGTTGCAGTTAGACCTCTCGGCCGCATTTGATACAGTGGACCACAAAATCCTGCTGAGTTGCCTCGAATCCTGGGTTGGTATCTCTGGGTCGGCTCTGACATAGTTTCACTCCTACTTGGTTAGTAGGTCCTTCTGTGTCTGGATTGGAGACTGCGAGTCCCTCTGGCTGCCACTGAGTTGGGGGGGTGCCACAGGGCTCTGTTTTGGGTCCGCTTTTATTTAGCATCTATATGCTACCCTTGAGAAAACTCTTTGAACATCACCAAATCAGTTATCATATTTATGCTGATGACTGCCAGATATACTTGTCTGCAAATGGCCCACAAACATTGGCAAAGCTGCAGGACTGTCTGTGTGAGGTTAAGGAGTGGATGGCAAACAACTTTCTAAAAATGATTTTAGATTCTGTTCGACTTGAAGATCAATGATCACTCAGCAATGACCCCGGACACTCATGACCTTCATTTAAGACAGTACATAACCAGTCTGGGTGTTAAATTGGATGCTAGCCTTACAATGACACCGCAAATAAACATGGTGATAAGGTTATGCTTCTTTCAACTGCGCCGACTGTCACATCTAAGATCAATCTTGAAAAAAACACATCTGGAGTCTGTACTGCATGCATTTATTACATCCAGACTAGACTACGCAAATTCCCTCCTGATTGGTGCTCCGTCATCAGCCTTAAATCACCTGCAGAGTGTCCAGAATTTGGCGGCTAGGTTCCTGGTGAAGGCTACTAGACGCAACCACACCACCCCTATCTTAGCTGCTCTTCATTGGCTACCAGTTGCATTCTGAGTTAAATTTAAGAACTTGCTTCTTGTATTCAAAGCCATGAATGGTCTGGCACCAACCTACCTGCGTGATCTTCTGGTGCCTTACATGCCAACCCGACCATTGAGTTCGGCTGACCACCTGCTGCTTTGTACTCCAAAAATGAGATACAAGAAAAGGGGTGAACGTGCTTTTGTGTATGCAACTCCGGCACTCTGGCATGTCCTGCCACTAGAGGTACGCCGGGCGTCTTCTGTGGCAGTTTTTAAAGCAAAGCTAAAAACCCATTTCTATGCTCTGGCTTTTGTATGACTGCTTTTATTGTTTTATGATTGTTTTTAATCTGCGAATTCCTTAAAGGAACTAGGGGCAGGATCTTTAAAAAATCTGTAAAAAATTAAACATGTATGTTCATTTTTTCAAAGCTAATGGGTGATGAAGCGTTATAAACCAAAAAGAATGAGGCCACCCATGTATCGTTCCATTTTCTTGAACAGGCTGTTTGCTGCAAAATGCGCTGCAGTTCGGTCACGAATTTCCCGCGCTGCCCTACGGATGTGGCGTCAATTGACACTGCTTGCGCGTTCACGACAGCTTCAAAACAGAAAGAAAATGTGTTCGACACTGCAGATCGGTAGGTGGCGCTAATGCACCTTAAGTTGCTTGCCAACCGCCAAACTCCAAAAGAAGAACTGTGGGAATGGATTCTACTGCAACCAGCAAACGACCAAGCGTGGCACAAAGGAAGTTTATTCAGCGGCATCTCGTGAGTCAAAAACCAAATATGGTAAAGGACAGGCAGGGACCTGAATCTATATCGGATACGTGATTGACGAATGGAGGCTGCTTCAACTATATCTGGGACTCAAAAAGGACGCTGCCATGGCTCATTTCCTAGTGAGCAGGTAAGAAACATTATAGGTTGTGTTTAGAGATGATATGACAATGATCTGACCTCACCGATGACTCAGAGAGAGCTAGCGTGCAGTAGCATTAGCTGTGATCATGCTACAGTAGCATTAGCTGTGATCAGGGCTGCAGCGTGGATTGCTTCGCCGCAAAATTGTCCGTGAGAGCGGCGGGGAGTTGCCTTTTCAGCGTGAGATATTGGAGGTGTGGCGTGAGAGCGTGTGAAGAGGGTCAGGTAATGGTATTTTTGTGTTTGTGTAACATAGCCGTCTGTGCACGCTCCCGTGCTGGGCTGCAGTTACTCGCAGAGCCGGGCGCGTCGCTTGTGAGCATCGTTTCTTTTTTCCTGCCTCTAGTTCCTTTAAATTTCATTATGACTGGTTTAGCTATTCTTTCACTGTTTTAATGCTTTTTTAAATGTTTTGCTTTTACATTTTTTATTGGTCTCTAAATCTGTTGTAATGTTGAATGGTTTTTTACCCTTGTTGTACGGCGCTTTGGGCAGCTGACACGCTGTGTGAAAAAGCGCCAAATTAAATAAAATGGTATGGTATGGTATATTTTGTGGAATTTCAGAATACGTTGAACTTGTTGATGAACCCTGATGCTGGCTCCCAGACAGCCACAGCTTCTTCATGAGGCCCCTGACTGATAAACTTTGGGTATTTGCCTCTGAGAGAAGTTGTTTTTCTAATTGGAAATTTGTAACACAGCCTGACAGCAACTGCACATAGTCGATCGTTACATTTTAAATCATCAAAAACTAAAAGTTAAAGCTCTTAACCCGTAAATGATAGCATAAACATTTGTTGAGCGAAGCTTAGAGAAAGTGTCACTTCATTTCAGCCACGTAAACCTGTTGTCTGACTGAGGCTAGTCAAACCACGTTTCCATTTTGGTTTAAGCTAACGACCAGCATGCACCTGCAGCCAAGAAAAAGAGCTAAAGGTTTCATGAGTATCATATGCAAACAGAAGAATTGCCTAACCAACCTAGATTTCAAGATCATCTCTTGTCTGTGTCATCACACCAAATGTGTTTTTAACAGTATTATTAATAGAAATACTCCTGTTCATGTAGTTGGAAATACTTTGCACATTTTACTGTATGTGTTGTCATGATCTTAAAGGTTTAACCAACTATTTGAGAAATAATTGTGATTATTAATTTAATTTTCTATTTCACTCTATGTTTTGTTCACATTCACAGATGTGCACTTGTTTAAAGGCATATTATGCAACTTTTTCATATTTTTAAATCATGTTCTTGAGCCAGTATGTGCTAAAATCACCCTTTACAGGATTAATGAAATGTCACTCAGACCCCCACCGCCCCCTGTGGCCAGAATACCGCACTTGCAACTTCAGAGTGCTGGTCCGGTCCCTGTTGGACTTTGTAAAGTGGAGCTTATATACCTGGTGCTGCAGTCTGCTTCCAGCATGTTTCCTGCATGTTTTAGATCATGAACACAGCTGATTTGTTTGATTTAGTGATGAACTGCTCCTGTAGACACTAATGAAGGCTGAGGAGACATTTCAGCAGTTAGATTAAGGTGTTAAAAAGACGAACGCACAGCGAGGAGATAAGTTTCACTTTTGTTTTGCTAACGAACTCGCCAAAACTGCCATGTGTTCCACTTGATTTGCATGCTTCATTAAAATATTGTTTATACATCCTTTTTTTTAACCTTTATTTATCCAGGTGAACTGTTTGAGAACCACTTCTCATTTACACACATGACCCTGCCATACATCCTATGCATATTGTTTATAGTATCTCCTTTTGTTACAGATATGCTAAGCTGCCAGCACAACATCACATTTATGGCTTTTTTTTCTGCTCTCAAAGAAGTGAAATATGCATACAATGATGTCTGACTTTGCATCTAAGTCTTTATAATCAGTAGTGTCCAATCCTGTTCCTCTTGGGCCACCATCCTGCACATGTTAGGGGTTTCTCTGCAATTCAGTTCAGAAATGTGGTTATTTGTCTTCAGAGTTGATTTATATTTTAGAAAGCATGGAGAACTGGTAACCCCTTTTTGCTGTCAACGAAGAATATTATATCTCTTTTTGAGGATGATGTGTTTGGCCTTCGTCACCACCACTAGGAGGAATCAGACTTGACCTAAGGGACCAGTTTTCAAGCATGGCCCTTTTGTACGGAAGAGGATTAGAACCACTGTAAAGAAAAAAAAGCAAGAATTCTGAAATTAAAGTCAGAATTCTCTTTCTTTTCTTTTTTTTCAGGGGCCCGAATCCACTTCTATATTTTTGAATACTGTGCTACATCAATAATATTTACCAATTGCACTAAAATGAATAAATAACACATTTCTGAGAATTTACACTGTAGAAAAAAAGGAATAAGAAGTAATAAAATCTTTATTTTAAATTCACAATAATTTCACTGAAGTTCACTCAAAAAGCCAAACAGTGTTCTGAAATAAAAATAAACTTCACCTGTGCTAATAAACATTAATCATGCAAAATGAGATAAACAGCAAAACGGTCCATTTTCAACATGATGTATTTTTTTTCTTTATAATTCTAATACATCTTACATATTTACAAATGATAAACATGAATGCACACATAGTGATTCACATTCAATGAAAAAAGATGAGGAGAAATAATAGAACTACATATGACATAAGTGGGATATATTACCTCCCCCAGCTATTCAGTGTGTTTATTAACTGTAATTGCACGATACTTCCTCTGGATGTCACTGATATGACTCATTGTGTAATTATATGCTGGAAATCAAAAGGAAATAGAAAATTAAAATGAACTTTATATGAAAACTTTCAGACATATCAGATTTTTTTAACCTTGATTGCTAGCATAAAGGAAAAAAAACACATTTTTAGTATATTTAAAATTTTCTAATAAGATATTTAAAGGTGCAATAAGGAAGATTTTTTCAGTGAAATATTGACAGAACAGTCTAATGTCTCAGTCATGGAGGAAGGAAGGTTACACTGAAACAGATTTTCTTCTCATCTGACTTGGCCTTTTAAAAATGCTGTAGAGGGACCTAGTGTTTGTTTACAATTTCTCCCATCTATATACTTCCTTTTCCAGATCATATGTGAGCCTGCAAGGTTGCCCAGTCTTAAACCAAAATGCTGCGCTGGCATTTGTAATTCAACGCCAGCCGGCAAAGAGCAGCAGCATTGTGGTCAGAATGTTAGCCAGTAGCAGGAGCGGCCCAGAAGTTATTTCTTGTACCCCTAACGTTAAGCTAACAATGCTAACAGTGACTTTAATAAGATCTCAAGCTACTTTTCCAATTACCAACATCTCGATATTACAGTGAAATCTATTTATAGTTTTATACTGTCGTTTACTGTTTTAATTTTTTATCATGTTTTTATGTTGTTCTTCAGCGCCTTGGCCTCCCGTGATGGGAGTGGAAGGCGCTTTATAAATAAAGTTTTGATTGATTGATTGAATATGTACTTAACTTGTGTGTGACTCGTCTTTGTTCATCGTGTAGAAGCATCTGGCGTGATCCATCACTGGCAACCAGCATGAAACTCACAAAAAGGGGGAGCAGAGCGTGTATTTATTTGTTTATTTTCAGGGACTGCAGTACCCAGATTTGACCACAAGATGTCATTCTTCCACCATGAACCTTTAAACACAGTTTTAGAATATTGTACATAACAACACAAAAACTATAAATAAAAACATTACTAAGAAGCAGCATTTTTGATGCGTTCTGCCTAAAAAACACAAAACTCTATAGGCACAAAATTCAGTGATTGCTGATCAAAACTAACACATAAAATTGAGCCAGTACAAGTATCATGTCAGATATAAGTTATTCAGCATTTTCTTGTATGTTAGGTTCAGATCTATGAGGGTTTTCCAACATTTTCAAATCTGAATTGATATTTTCGTCCTCACAGGCACCTAAATAAAAAAGGTTAGAATTTATTCCAAACAATGAAAACATATTTTCCAAAATGTTGTTTGTTTTTTTTTTTACCATTACTGGCTGGTGTGGATTTAGTTTTTTTACACTGTTTGATCAGTAGTAATCCAAAGGCCAAAAGAAGAAGGAATTTGACAATGAAAGCTAGTACAGGCATTACTGTGTCACAACCTGGAAAAATGTGTTAGTGGGAAATAATATCAGTCAAATGGCTAGATTTGAAGTGAAGGAATAAACTCTGACAAGAAACTATTGCAATTTTCTATTTTTTAATATTTGCATCCTTTATAAAAACATGTAATGATTTAAACTAACCCTTTTTAAACTACTTACTGTACCTTTGCATGCCATCAGATGAAAAACGGTTTCATTTCTGCTATAATTGTTCCAGATTTGGCACACAAGCATTCCTGTCAGCTGTCCATGAATGTTGATGGAAACACTCGAGACTCTGGAGTTTTCACCTGTGCTGTTCAGGGACTGACTGCTGTGTTTGTTTTGTATCAGAATGTTATCGTCCACAGTCAAAAGGAATTCTGTCCCATCCTCCTTGGAGGAGCAGGTGACTGACATCAGTTGAGATGAAAAACACACCTGAGTGACGGTCGGCTTTGTTATGGGAGCTGGAAATAATATGTTATCATGTTTGTACAATATCATTATATTTTACAAGAGTGATAATATATATAAATATATATATATATATATATATATATATATATATATATATATATATATAGTCAGAATGTGATATATTGTTGAAATGTGAACATTATACTGTATATCAGATTAGCAACATCTAGAGGAAGAACAGTGTTATTGCAGTGACTAAATACACAGAATAACTGCAAGTTTTGACCATATTTGACCACATAGGGGAAGTAAAATGTCCCACTTATTTTCATTAAATTTATCTTAGTTACAGCTTTTTTTTAATTAAATGAGGATCAGTTTATTTGTGCAATGTGTATTATTATTTTTAATGTGTAAAGATGTATAATGTTATGTATTGTAATTATAAAGAAACATTGTGTTAAAAATTTGACAGTTTTGCCATTTATCTAAATACACGAAGGAGATGTTGGTGAGTGAAATTGTTTAAATATGATGTGTGGTGAGGAAAGGGCTGCAACCCGACAGACCAGACCTGTAGTGTCAGAGCATTGTGGCCATGAGTTCCCCAGCAGCCTACAGAGGACGGACATGATCCCTGAGAGAACCCAGCCCAACATGCCATGCTGCTGCTGATGCAGGCCAACCAGGAACGAGATCACCCTGGCCCCAAAGGGCCCACACCAATGAAGACTAAGTAAATCCAGTTAACAAGATATAAATAATGAAAAATTATAAATGACTCACACTTGTATAGCATCTTTCTGATTGAGAGGACTTCAAAATGCTTTACACTACAGTGTAGCATTCATCCATTCACACCCTGATGGTGATGAGGTACTATGTAGCCACAGCTGCCCTGACAGAAGCGAGGCTGCCGAGCAGTGGCTCCACTGGTCCCTCAAACCAGCACCACCAGCAGGCAAGGAGGGTGAAGTGTCTTAGCCAAAGACACAACAACTGCGACAAACTGAGTGGGATAATTAGGCCTCTCCATCTGTACACAGTCTATTGGTTTCCAACATGTAGCCGTCTTCAAAACATTAAGAAAAACACGCAAAAAACACCAAGGGGAGAAAGCAAGCTGCAGTACAAGCATACACCGCCATCATTCATTTTATCCATCCATCCATCCATCCATCCATCCATCCATCCATCCATCCATCCATCCATCCATCCATCCATCCATCCATCCATCCATCCATCCATCCATCCATCCATCCATCCATCCATCCAAACGATTCTGAAGTGTGCAGCTTTTATGCCATATTACTAAGATAAAAAAACAAAACAAGCACTGCTGTGGTGGACTGGAACTTTTGCACTTGCAATTCACATCATTCACACACAGGGTTTTCTCATCTGACCAAGGTATAGGAACCTTATGAATCAATAGAAATGAATATTTTTGAAAATTAGGTGCATCAAGGATGCATGTAACTTTGAGTAGGAGGGGGCATTATTTGTAACTGGTACAGGAATGAGCCACTAGGGGAACCATTTCCTTTGTTCTCTTCCATTGTCTAGTTTTCAGAATTTTGCAGACTTGTTATTTTGTGAGCAGGAATCTAAAAAGCTAATTTAATGTTGGAAGCTTGGAACGTTTGCACCAAAAAGTGGCAAATATAGTTTCTGAAATCATGTGGTCCTGTTTTAAATAGTTTTAGGTCACTGAATGTCTAATGAAAACCTTTGTTCTTATTCTCAGCTGCAAATGCATGCTGGTCTTTCGCTTAAGCAGGAAATAGAAAACCCAATAATGGAAATGTGGTTGGACCAGCCTCTATCAAACAACAGGTTACCACGTCTAAGATGAAGTGACACCTTCAGTGAGCTTCACACAACACGTTTTTAAAGGTTAGCTCTATAATTTACAGGTAATAAGGTTAAACACTGCTTATGTTTCATATTAAAACACTAAAGCATGAGTAATGCATTAAATACATGGACATTTTTAGGTGATTCTTGTTTACATGGTAGACATTTAAAAATCACACAGTGACAAAACATGAATTATATCTTTAAAAATTACCTTTATTGACCAAAGCATTGAATTTAGACAAAATATAGTGATTACTCTTATTGTGTTGCTTTTCTAAGCTGCAGAGAACAACAATAAAGCTATTAGTAGCATTATACGTTCACTTGCAAATTTTATTCAATAAAAAAATATTTTCATAGTTTGTATTATTTACACAATTTTAAAACGTTTGACCGCATGTTCTGGTATTCTGTGCACTTACCTGGTTTAATGAAAACATTGAGAAAAACTAAATTCTTAATTATCTGTAAAGAAAAATAACATTCCTAGAATATTCTTTTGAATATCAGACACAAGGAACAGTTTTTCCACTTCCTCCATCATAGATATGTACATCTGACACACACACACACACACACACACACACACACACACACACACCACACACACACACACACACACACACACACACACACACACACACACACACACACACACACACACCCTCTTGTGAGTGCCAAATACAGCAGCTTGAACTTTAGACACAATCTTCTACTGCAGGTGAGTGCGGATAACAATATTATGTGAATGCTGTAGATTTGACTGTAGTCTTATATTCAAATACAAACATCTTGGAATTTATCTTGATAGGTGTTATAAAAAAAATGTTTTTTCTTCTACAATTTGACATAAAACTCACTTAATGATAGAATTTGTTGTAGAGGCGAAAATGAAGGTAATTATTTTTCAGACCGTAGAAACTTATTTGGGATGTAAAAAAATCTGTTTTTATTTGCAATATTATCAAAGCTTTAGCGTGATAAAAAATGATAACATTACTAATGAAGGTACATTTTTAGGCAATATCATCAAATTAACCAATGTAACAAAATGTATTTGTCGTCAAAAATACATGAGTAAATATACAGTTTCTCAAAATGGAGCAACATCTCTGCTAACATGGACTATCATTAAGTTCAGTTACTTATTATTATTATTGTTTGATTTTATTACAAGACGTGAACTCTATATTAAAGTTTAAAAGCAGAACTTGCAGATAAAAGACAGCCAAGGGGATTCGATGGAAGTTTTATATTTCTTGGTTGTCAAGAACTTTATCATCATCTGACTATTTCCATTTTGAACAAAGACGTAAATAATGTTAGATTTTTTAAATAATCAAATAATTTTCTTTACTACTTGGACTTCTTTCAAGTGCTGAATAGAGACTAAACCATTGTTTATCATTTCTGGTGGCTTTTTTTTTTTTAATGATTTGACATAAAATACATTTGAGCAAGTAAATTTTTGTTTGATTCCAAACAGGTTTGGACATGAATTTTGCAGGAAAATCTTTTGTCTCTGAACTTTTTCATCTTTAGCTTGTTGTGAAATCATCATCAGATCTCTAAGCAGAAATCTTTGCTAGTGTTACAATATAACAAATACATGTGGGCCATAATCACCTAGATGTCAATATAACCCTCATCGCCAGCTTAGCATTTTTTATAGTAGCTTTTCCAGTAGAATTTATATATATATGTATATATATATATATATATATATATATATATATATATATATGTATATATATATGTTTATATATATATATAATTAAACCAATTCTTTGATAATTTTCCTGCTTTTTAAGAGACATTTATTTTGCTGAAGTGTTAATGGGTTAACCCTAACCCTATCCTAACCTTTTTTATTTTCAGTAATGTGTAGGTTCATTCAAAAATTGCCAGTATAAAAGTACACATTGTTTTAAATATAGTGATCCCATTTGCATCTTTTATTTTGATTCGCTCTTTCTATGTTATTCTCCGACATTTTCATGCCCCAATAATTTAAAAAAGAAAAGAAAAAAAGACCTAAACAGCCGCAAGAAAAAAAGAGAATTAGTACTTTCATCTAGAATGTTTCACAGTTGCACATGAATATATTTTCTTTACAAAATCAGACGCCATTGATATCAAGTGGAATTACCAATTACAAATCAACATGTTGCATGAGAAGCTGGACTTGAACGATCTTCTGATCAGCAAGCAAATGCTTTTCTCATGGATCTACACCTGCACCAACAGAACAAACAGAGAAGTAATTTTAGTCAAAAGCGCTGCATGTTTATCCGTTTGACCTCTTTTTCAGAATTGAAGTTGGTCCTAACAGACGATGTTGTTGGTTTACATGATGATCACAGTTCTGGGACCAGGAGCTCTGGCTAAAGGTACTTTTAAAATGTTATATAATTTTCAACAAAGACTGACATTTGCATCACTTTGCTAAATCACATCCATCCATCCATCCATCCATCCATCCATCCATCCATCCATCCATCCATCCATCCATCCATCCATCCATCCATCCATCCATCCATCCATCCATCCATCCATCCATCCATCCATCCATCCATCCATCCATCCATCCATCCATCCATCTTCTTCCGCTTATCAGTGGGGTCGCGGGGGCAGCAGCTTAAAGAGGGAAGCCCAGACTTCCCTCTCCCCAGCCACTTGGGCCAGCTCCTCTGGGGGAATCCCAAGGCGTTCCCTGGCCAGCCAAGAGGTATAGTCCCTCCAGCGTGTCCTGGGTCTTCCTTTGGGTCTCCTCCCAGTTGGACGTGCCCAGAAAACCTCACCAGGGAGGCGTCCAGGAGGCATCCTATCCAGATGCCCGAGCCACCTCAACTGGCTCCTCTCGATGTGAAGGAGCAGCGGATCTACTCCGAGCCCCTCCCAGATGACCGAGCTTCTCACCCTATCTCTGAGGGAAAAACCAGACACCCTGCAGAGAAAACTCATTTCGGCCGCTTGTCTCCGCGATCTCGTTCTTTCAGTCACTACCCAAAGCTCGTGACCATTGGTGAGGGTAGGAACGTAGATCGACCGGTAAATCGAGAGCTTCGCCTTCCAGCTCAGCTCTCTCTTCACCACGACAGACCGGTACAACGCCCCCATCACTGCAGATGCAGCACCAATCCGCCTATCGATCTCACGCTCCACCCTTCCCTCACTCGTGAACAAGACCCCAAGATACTTAAACTCCTCCACTTGGGGCAGGACCTCGTCCCTGACCTGGAGAAGGCATTCTACCCTTTTCCGACTCAAGACCATGGTCTCGGATTTAGAGGAGCTGATTCTCATCCCAGCTGCTTCAAACTCGGCTGCGAACTGCTCCAGCGAAAGCTGGAGATCACGTTCTGACGAAGCCAACAGGACCACATCATCTGCAAAAAGCAGAGACCTGATCCTTAGGCCACCAAAACAGATCCCCTCACCACCTTTTAATAAACATACATTTGGAAAGTTTTGTCGTTATCAATATTTCTTACAAATTTAGAAAATGTTGACAAATTCAGTGTATTAAACTCTGCCTGCAAATTAAAATGTTATCTGAGGAAGTAAATATGCACGTTTAATCAAAGTGACCAGTAAAATGAAAGTAAAATGATGTGTGTGATTTATGTTTATTATGCTGCTTTTTTGACTGAAGAAAATGCTGCTTAAATAGCCAGTATTTATATAGCGCCTTCTAGAGTCACATGACCCCCAAGGCGCTTTACAACACATCAGTATTTATCATAATTTCATTTTCATGTGTTTTTTTACGTCTCTCTGCCAGAACGGATGGAATGCAATTTGAAGAAACCTGTTCAAAACCACCAGTGTGTTGGAGCAGTTGGAGAACCAATGATTTTTTACCTGCCACCTACAAGGATATATTTGTATAAAAGCAATGATGTTATTTTCAAGTTTTCCAACAGGGATATTGAAAATATAATAGTGAAATACAAGGATTTCTGCTACTTCAAAAATGGAACACTGATCTTTAAAAACACCTCAAAGACAGACTCTGGAAATTATCGACTGAAGGAATTTTCTGAGGAAGGAAAAATGTTGAAAACATTTGAGTTCCATCTAGAGATTGTAGGTAAGAAGACTTTTTAATGCATATTTGCTATTGCATAACTATAAATACAACATATCTAATATTGGAGACCTGTAATAATGGCATGAACCTCATGCCATCTAAGAGGTAAAATAACACATTTTACTTTTTCTTTTATGTCGCTCAGCCTCAGTCTCAAAACCACTCTTGTCTCAGAGGTGTTTGTCACCAGCTCGGATGTCGGTCAGCTGCTCAGCAGAGGGGGATGGTGCAGAGCTCACTTTGTCGTTGGACAACAACGTACTGATGGAAACTAAACCAGGAAACGAGAGCGTCACCTTCAGCCTATATGGCCAACTTACGGGAAACCTGATGTGTGATGTTCACAACAACATCAGTCGGGAGGAAACAGTCATTCATCTTATGAACTGTGGAGGTAGCCTATTCATGTTTTTTCTCTATAATGATATTTCTGCTAAACTTGTGCTGTAGTCCATTTAAGTAAAGTTCCATCAGTAACCTATAGAGCGAGGTCCCAGTGAGACATTATGTCTCATTTCCAAGCAAAAACTCTTTGGGCCACCAATTAAAACCAACAATCAAAAATACCCAGTGTGTTACCAAAGCAGTGATTAAAGAGACTATGTGGAAGTTTAACAGCTAATACAAGTATAGAAATTTAAAATGTATTCCTCATACATTCTCCTGCAATGCCCTGGTCCTGTAGAATGAGCCCTGGCATTTTTACTGTGATTGCCTCTGTAGGCCTGTAAACTCACAGAAAAGATCTTGCTCGGGTCGAGCAAGAGGGCTTCCCCAGTGTCCTCCAGAGGCAGCGTAATGCGTGATGACGTCATGCGCGCTCACGCGCCCGCAGCTTTCGTTTGCTAGCTGTAGCTTAGCGGTAGAGCGAGAGGTGGTTATGATATCTATGGTTTTAGTAGCATGGATTCAGCCAAGAACAAAAAGAGAGCTGCTTCAAGCACCAGCGAAACTCCAGCCCAGATCCCAAACAAGACAAAGAACCCAAGAGTGTATTCCAGCGCGACAAAAAGGGCAAAACTCGAGTCTGGTCGCCGAAGACAAAGAACGGAGGATAAACATCGGTCCGGCCGGCAGAAGTGGAAAAAGCTGAGACAAAAGACCCGCAGTTGGCATCATTGTTGCTGGACAGGTAAGAAATGATTACTAAATACGTGTGGGGTAAGGGTTGTGGGTGTTTTCAAAGCAAACTGGGGGCTTACGTATGTCATAGGGACATTTTTGTTTAGCGTGTCTCCATCAGAGTCAGTGCTGGTCAGGATATTAATATTAGTCTGATTCCTATTTTACTTCTCAGCGCACTGGGACTTTTTTCCAGGGTAGGATGAGTACCGGTACTATTACCGCTCATGTATTACTGGAAATCTCCGAGATTTCTGCAAAATATGTCCGTCTCCAAGTAAACACATTCCCCCCAGCGCCGCTGACCCGCCCCTCCCGACAGGCAGAACCGAACACACGCTACAAGAGGGGACACAATTTGTGCATTAGGATGCTGCGCGTACAGCTCCCGTCAGCCCAGGCAAGAGGAGAGAGAGAAAAAAGACGAGTTATCCGACACCGAGCACGTTCCCTCAATGACTGACAACACGCAGCATCTGACCAGCGTCAGATGTGCCGACAGACAGGTGGATCCATGCAGGTGGAGAGGAAATATAGATCAGGAGCACAAGAAAGTAAAAGTCATAACCAGAGGAGTGTGTTGTTGGAACAAAAAAGAAAAACTTTGTGGGCAAAAACATCCCAGCTTCTGTTCATGAGACAGAAGATAGGATAATTGTGTCTGGATGTGGAGAATAAATTATACAGCAGTCCTGGTTATCATTTATGAGAAGTCTTGGTAAATGCAGAAACATGCAGGGCTTTTATCATTTGATTCATAACCTATGTTTTTGTAATTGATGTTTTCTGTTTGTTATTGTAGCATCAAATCGATGGAGCTGAAAGAACTCTTTAGATGAGGAACAAGCCAATAGTTTGGAAACAGTGTGTAAGTAACAAATTATTCTCATAGAAATGCAATGGCTATATGTCAGTATATATAATCATGTTTTGCTGCTGTTTTTACTTCCAGACTAGAGCTGGAAAGAGAAGGAAGGAGCTTTAGACCCGTATGATTCAGATTATGTATCTCCAACATCAATAAGGTATGTTTTATTATTGTTTTTTTTAATACCGTAGTAACATCCTACTCTCACTTTCTATTCACTGATTATATAAAATGTATTTTTCTTGTGCAATAGGTGTGCATCACAGGATGAGGTTGACCAACTTCCTTGCATTGGCCTGGATGAAGCTAACAATTATAACAATTATAATTATTATATAACAATTATAATTATTATATAGGCTAACAATTATATGTGCTATTTGAGTTTCACTCAATATGCTAAAATTCTGCTTACAATAGTGACCTGCACAGAACCCAACTAATGCTGCTACTCTGTGTATATTTGCACATATTATTGTTGATTTTATATTTACATCATTCCTGCATTATTTTTTTTTATTCTTTTACATTTTGCACCACAGGGAGTGGCACTCCAATTACACTGTACCCTGTACAAAATCAATAAAAGCTATTTTATTCTATTCTATTCTATTCTATTATATTATATTATATTATATTATATTATATTCTGTATTGCACATTGTTAATTGTGTGGAGGCAGATTTGAAAGACAATTTAGAAGAGCCATCAGCAGCAGGACTGACTCAGCTGTTGTTTTCATTCAGGAGTACAGCATGCATGCCTCGTGCACGAGCTTACTATTGAAGCTGCAGTTACACGTTTGGCCTGAGGGGGCAATAGCGAGCATAAAAATGTCAAAGTCCACATAGTCCCTTTAAAACATACATTTTAAATATCATTAAGTGTATTAAAGACTAGCTCTCACTTCTGGCCTCAGGCTCAAGGCAGCAAACAGAAAAATGGAGGTGTGAAAAGGCTCCAAGTCTCTCTCTGCCTGCTCATGGTGATGATGCGTGTTTATAGAGTGCATTTAAAACTGGGGTTGGGGTCTTGGTGCAAACATTCCTCCACCAGACAGCAGCCAGTGTCAACACACCAACTCCTCCCCCCAGAACCCTGAATGTCCACATTCGACCTAAAACTGAAAGTAGGCATCAGCATCAGTTAAACAGACGCACCTCTGGATGCCATTCAGTGTCCCATCCTCTAAGGCCTCACATGTGCACATGTTTTGTTAGAATGTCAAAGTGAGTATATAAAGTTCACAATATTCCACAAATTCAATAGGAACAATGTGGAAACGGTGGCCCGCTCCATAACCGGAGGTTGTTGTGTGCTTGGGTGAGTCACCTCACCCTCCTTGCCTGCTGGTGCGATCAGAGGGGCTGGTGGCACCAGCTGTGTGGCAGTCTTGCTTCTGTCAGTGCACCCCAGAGCAGCTGTGGCTACAATGTAGCTCATCACCACCAGTGTGTGAATGGAGAAGAGCCTGTTGTGTTGTAAAACGCCTTGGGGGGTTGTAGGACTCTAGAAAGTGCTATACAAATGTAGGTAATTTACAATTTGAATCAATAAAGACAAGGTGATTAACAGTGTGGAATATTTTGGACAAATTTAAATAAAGTCCTGCACACAAGTCTTCGAAATCCACCTCTTCAAAAACGTCATATCCAGTCTTAGTTGCAGTCGATCTGTTGAGATTAGTGTTAAACCAGACTGATAAAGCAATAAAATATCAAAGGAAGACAAACATTATTTAATCTGATCATTCATCAGATCATTTGCCAAAACCTTGACAAAAATGCAACTTGATGTTNAAAGCGGATTTTAGATTTTTTTTTTGGGGGGGGGAAGCCTCCAGAAAACAAAAGAAGATGCAGCAACAGTGAGTTATGGGGTAAATTGTCATGTATGCGGTCCAATATAATGTGTTTACAGTTTATTTTTAGTTTATTTAGTCCTTTTTTTGTATTTTAGAGACTTTTTAACACGGACACATTTTTTTCCCTCATTCTCCACCTCTTCATGCACTCGCCACCTCTAAACCCACGTTTCCCGTCATTTCCGTCCACGAATAAAACGCTTGCTGCTCCTTTTCCCGTCTTCCAGCTAAACAGCTGAGCTGTCAGCTGGACATCCTTCCTTCTCATCCTCCTTTATACAAAAAACCACTAAACTACAGAGAAGTAACTATCTATCTGTCACAAATTGCTCCAGTATCTAAAGTTTTGCCGTCAATGTCTGTCTCAGTGTTTTCTCCGCTCCGTGACAGCGCCTCAGCGCACCTTTTGACACCTGCTGTCAGATCACGCAGCAGCCATCCTCTCCCTCAGCAACAAAACGCTACTGAACCCATTCTTAGTTTAATTATTTTAGTATAACTCTGGTTTTATTTGGTCTGTTAACAAAAATAAAACGGGTGTGTAGTCTATAATCCGCATTTTAAGCATAAGTTGAAACCAGAGTCTTGCTGCTGCGGCGTCCCAAAGGTGTGTTTTTATTGGTCAACTGCAGACATAGACATGAGTACGTAGATGGGCAGCTCCAATAGGCAGCACCAGTCCACGGGGTGTCTACATATATATGTCTGTGATTGCTAAAATGGTGTTGCGTTCAAGTGCAATATCAGTGTGGGAATTTTGAAACTCGCACGCAAAAACTGTTTTTAACTGGGTTTTTTCTGTTGGTGGTTGGGGGATAGGGCCAGGCGGGCCACCTGGTGAGGGCCCGCGGGCCGGAAGTGGCCCGCGGGCCGCCATTTGAATAGCCCTGCTCTAAGGCCTCACATGTGCACATGTTTTGTTAGAATGTCAAAGTGAGTATATAAAGTTCACAATATTCCACAAATTCAATAGGAACAATGTGGAAACGGTGGCCCGCTCCATAACCGGAGGTTGTTGTGTGCTTGGGTGAGTCACCTCACCCTCCTTGCCTGCTGGTGCGATCAGAGGGGCTGGTGGCACCAGCTGTGTGGCAGTCTTGCTTCTGTCAGTGCACCCCAGAGCAGCTGTGGCTACAATGTAGCTCATCACCACCAGTGTGTGAATGGAGAAGAGCCTGTTGTGTTGTAAAACGCCTTGGGGGGTTGTAGGACTCTAGAAAGTGCTATACAAATGTAGGTAATTTACAATTTGAATCAATAAAGACAAGATGAACAGTGTGGAATATTTTGGACAAATTTAAATAAAGTCCTGCACACAAGTCTTCGAAATCCACCTCTTCAAAAACGTCATATCCAGTCTTAGTTGCAGTCGATCTGTTGAGATTAGTGTTAAACCAGACTGATAAAGCAATAAAATATCAAAGGAAGACAAACATTATTTAATCTGATCATTCATCAGATCATTTGCCAAAACCTTGACAAAAATGCAACTTGATGTTTACATTTGCAGGAACCTTTTCTGTGACCGTGGCTTTGATGGCAGCTGTGATCGTTCTCCTTCTTACCTCGACTGTGTTCCTGCTGATTAAACTCTTCAGAAAGAAAACGACCTCCACGAATCTTAAAGAAGGTGAGAAATCAAAAATTCTGTTTCTCTCTGAATATTCTGTTCTTACAGAAGACTCATATAAGCTTTTACATTAAACACTATCAGAGTTTTTAGGTCTTTTGAGAAGCAGTTGAATAGTTTTTTTAACTTCTTTCAGATGAAGATCAAGATGAAATCATGTACTCGACTGTTAGAGTGACTAAGAGATGATACGCCTCATTGTGACATCATCGATGTGATTCTTGGTCTCTATTTTAATTTCAACATAGAGAAAGTTCATTATGTGAGGATCCTTTTGCTATTGTGTCTTTTGTTTTGTTTTTGAATTCTTCAGTGGAAAAGTGCATCCAGTTTAAACGTCATTTGTGAAAACTCTTTAATGATGATGGGAATAAATTATTTTAGCTCCTACTACTCATATAATAAAAAAAGTTGCTCATTTTTAAATTTTACATCCACCTGCCCAATATTTAGTGTGTCATATTAGGGTGAAATGTGTTTTATGTGTATTTCAAATTATGCATTTTTTAAATAAATTGAAATGGAAATACTTTTATCACTAAATCAGCTCTGTGGGATATTTTTTGCTTATGCATAGTTTTTTTAAGAAGGACTCTTCATTTTAATGTCCTATTTAATTTTATTTGTAGCAGATCATTTTAAAGTGTATCACATTAGCGACATCTAGTGGAAGGACAGTGTTTTTGCAGTTATGCAGACAATAGCTGCAAGCTTTGACCACATTTAACCACAAGGAGGTAAAATGTTCAGGTGCAGTGTGCATTTTTATGTTTATAATCTCAAAGATGCATATTTCAATGATAAAGATATTTTGCATGTTAACATGTTGAGTTTTGCCATTTACTGATGTGCAGCAGCAGTGGAATACGAATAAATTCTGTAAAAATCATACAAGGTGATTTCCTGAATTTTTTTTGAATGCCGTCTCTCATGGTGGGAATGTGAACTTCAATTTCTAAGCAGGAGAACTTGCAAACCGTAGGGTGTTCAAATACTTGAGTATGTTCCTCACTGCAGTGTGGTGTTTTTATGACAAAAAATGAGGCAATTTTTAGGGATGCACCGATGCCAATACTGGTAAAAGTTAACCGATACCAGTTGCCTGAATGTGGCTTCACTGGGACTTGTCATTTCTGTTGTAGGTTTCTATATTGACCAATAGAGGGAGCTGTTTCAAACATTGTGAATGAAAGCAGAAACAGGAGAGATGATTATTTTCATCAAAAAGAACCTGAAGCTCATGTTTCCCAAAAAAGCTTGGTTCAGAGTCCACACTACTGCACGACTATAGTTTTATTATTATTTAAATGTGGATGCTGCGATAGGTTCATAAATGTTATGTTCATGAAAGCTGGAGATGGTGCCAATTAGTTCATTTTGTTTGTAGAAAACTGAGCAATGATTTCACAGAAAATGGTTATTTTTCACCTAATATTTTAGTTTTGTGATCTTTATTAATATTTTTTTTCTAACTCACCGTCTTTGAAAGCAGAGAAGAAAATAAAACCTGTATTCCAATTCATTGCAATTTTACTTCCACTTCTAGTGACATTTTTTTTAATTTATATTCTACAATAAGTTATAAATTTAATGAAAGTCTAATTGAGTTTTCAAAAGAAACAGCTGAACTTTTTGCAGTTGTAGATTGGACCATTTTAAATATCTAATAAGACCCCAGTAGTCAATATGTCTAGAAAGTGTGCTCCACTAAATCCAGCATGGTAACATAGAACTTCTGCATAAAAAACATACTCCAACATTTAATGGATGTTGGAATGATTATCTCATCAAATGTACATGCAATACAAATAAAATAAAAAACTAAAATATATGAATCAAAAAAATAAATAACAAAAACTCCCACACACAAAAGAACTGCAATTCTAATTTTACTCTTTGACAAAATGTTGCAGAAACTCACTGCCATGAAAATGAAAATGAAAAAAAAAGGCAAAGCTCTTTTGTCTCTGGTGTTTCCTTTTTTGGGGGGTGATGGGGGTTGGGGGGGTGCTTCCTCATCCAAATCACAGAGAAGATCTGATAATCTGCTCTGCCTTCAGTGAAAAACACAACCTCCTCTTGACTCTTCTGTTGCTGGTGAGTACAAAAAACCTTATTTCAACACTTAAGTTTTTATTCAAGCTACATAATAAATTCTCTACCATTCAACTGATTCATTTTGAGATTGTTGCAAATTCCTATCTGTGCAAGAGATAAATGTCCTTGGTTCTACGGCAGGAGCTGATGACATATCTAAAATAAAATAAAAACATATAAGAAATAACCTTATAATCACATTTTAAAAGTGCCTTCTCATGCTGCGTATTTTTGTTGTTATAATTTCTTGTCTGTGGTTTGATTTTTGTCATTGCAGACGATGATTTTGGTTTACTTGGTGATCGCGGCTCTGGAAACAGCCGCTCTGGCAAAAGGTACATTTCATATTTTACACTTTTAATCAAGTCTTAAAGAAACAGAGTTATGTAATTAATGTTTTAAGTGTTGAGCGTTTTGTACTAAACGTTTTTATGTGCTGGTTTATTCATTGATGCTTGTTAGTTAATTAAACAAACGACTTTGTCCTACTAGACCAGGCATTTATCTCTTTAGCTGGCTGATGTACAGTAGATCAACACCTCTGAACAATTTCATGTTAATTTTTTCTAATATGAGGCTCAATTTTGAGCAGCAGAAATAAAAAGATGATCATGAATTGTTTTTTGTGATTCTTTTAAAAGTACAATAAAAATGACAGTTTTGTAACAAGTTTTACCTTGATGATGTTTGCGCTTGTCTTCAAAAGTTTGGACACCCCTGTAGCTAAGTTATTTTAATATATAGTGCTATAATAGTGTTTTTACTTTTCTACACACTTAAATGATTAGCAAACAAAATTGAATATAATAAAAAATGACAAGCGTAATAACAAGAAGCTGCAACATGAAGTAGGCTAAAAGATCTCAAAAAGCAAACCATCGAAATCTGAAGAAAAACCCTCTCCCTTTGCTGATGTTGAGGTCAGAGTTCAGTCTTCAAGTTCATAATTAAACAAGAGGAATTTTTTTGATCAAATTTTTTCTTGCTTACATTTTTATTTACATCTTTCTTCCAGGGCTGAAGGAGTGTGACTTAGTTAACGCTACTGAAGTCCAAATGTGTTTTGGAGAACTTGGAGAACCGCTGATGCTGCATCTGCCAACTGACCCAACTTGGTTGACAACATTGAAAAAGGATAAATATCCAGTATTGCGTGTTCGTAATAATACAGCCGTTGAAATGAATGAACCATTCAAAAACATTTCTAGATATTTAAAAACTGGAGCGCTGATGGTTAACAAGACAACTAAGGAAATCTCTGGAGTTTATCTGCTGGAAGTACATTCATCTACCTCTGGTAAAAAACAGAAGGAAATCAGGATCCATATAAAAATTTTAGGTGGGCACAAACATAAAGTATGTACAATTTTTCCGTATGTTATACCTACTGGTCATATGCACTAAACAACATATTCTGACATTTGATTCTTTCAGCTGCTGTATCAGAACCAGCCGTGTCTCAGACGTGTTCCTCACCAGAAGAAATGACAGTGAGCTGTTCAGCAGGAGGAGAAGATGCAGAGTTCATGTTGTTTTGGGACCAAATCCTGCTGATAAAGACAAGACCTCAGAGTACAGATGATGAGAGCGTTGCACACGTCACCTTCAGCCTGAACGGTCAGCTGGTAGGAAATCTGACGTGTGAAGTTCACAACAACATCAGCAGTGAAAAAGCAGCCATCATCCTAACAAGCTGTAAAGGTCAAGCTTTAGGTTGGTCAACCCATTCATTGATTCATTCAAGCTACATAGGGATACAAAGAGAGGCAATAGCAACCTGTTCATAAGTAGGTCAGAATTGTAAAGGTCTTTTACAGTTTGGTTTGCTTCTTTCTTTCTTTTTTTTACATTTTCTCTCTAGCTAATGCTATTTCTGCTCAACAAATGCAAATTTGTCGTGTTCATAGCTCATCTGACTTGATGTGTTGTGTTTTAGGTGCCTGTTCTGTGGCTGTGGTTCTGAAGGCATTCACCATCATTTTATTTTTCCTACTGATTGTGTTGCTCAGCATCAAGCTCAATAAATGGAAAGTGCCGCTCACAACTGTTAAAGAAGGTGAGACACAAACATTCCCATTTTGAAATACGTCTTCTAACAGAGGACTGCACCACTCTTCAAAAGTAAAAATGTATGCTAGATGATCTATTCAAGTTTTAAATGGAGCCTGATGTGACTCAATGGCGTTTGGCACAACTCAAAATAAACAAGATGGCACCCTCGTGATTTTATCTTGAGAGGCGCTATATAAAAGATCGTTTCTTCTTCTGTCACCTTTTTCAGATGGTGCTAGAGTTGAAGTTGTGTACTCGGCAGACACAGCCACTGAGATGCAGACATCCTCTCTCTGAGGCCTCAGCTCTGCTTTCTGATAGTGGAAATCAATTTATGATGATCACTGCTCAACACAGAATCTATGGAAACAAGTCTATTCTGCCATCATTTGGGTTCTAATTATTATTGTTTAAAAAAAGCCAGTTCACATGGACATCAATGCATTTATATTAAAATATAAGCTCTTGTTAACTATTTTCTTTGTGTTCAGATTTGTACACAACAAATTCAATTCTTATGCCCAGATTCTTTCCTTATTTCATGCGTACTAGTTTAAGTTTGACCATAAACTAAACACATATATTCCTAAACGTGTTCTGCTTTGTGTTTTTGGGCTGGTTTGTGACAATTTATGTGTCGTTCTCCAAAGCTGAACATTGTTTCCTGCTGTAATTGGTTTGTTCTTCATATTATTTGGTTTTGTGTCAGAACATGATCAATCCTAGATTATTATAATTTAACTTTTGCAACTTTTTTGTCCCAGATTAGCAACCGCCATGAATTACTTCTCAGTGAGTTTTTTTTATTTTTTTATCTAATTGTGGAACCCAATTGCCAAGCCTCCAATGGAGTCTGATGTGATCCACCTCTGCTATGCCCAGCTACTGAATGGAAGGATTGGGTATGCATCCTTTAGAGTCCAGTAGATAATCAAAAGTTTTCAAGGAGATCCAATTGGGTCATCCAACTTTCAGACTCCAGTTTCTTCTGTTTGTTTTTCTGCTTCATCATCAAGCCTAAAATAGCAACAGTCACACCTGCGCTCTTTAAGTTCTATTTATCCTGCATGCATTATGCATGGGGTAGGTTTAGTGTCATGATTCTTTCAACCTTGCATTGGAGAAGTTTCCACTGGACCTGAATTTGCTTCTTATCAATTTGTTCAATAAAAGGAGATACTATATTGCCTTAACATCATTCTTATCTCATCTCTGCATTTGTGTCGACTATTTCTCACCTGCTTTGATTCTGTGTCAAAACTCTGAATGAATAAAATCAGCTGTTTTTTTCTGTAACATATTTGTTAAACTTTGATTATTATAAATTTCAAATTTGATTATATGAAGGGAAAAAGTCAATTTAAAAGTAAAATTATATATTATTTTTTTATCTTTAAAATAATCCTACTAACAGGTTGCACACACACACACACACACGGTTGTGTGTTTGACTATTTTTACCAGTGCTTGTGGGTGATACTTGAAGTGACGCCGTTTGGGTGCAGGAACTTGTTAAAACCACTTCATTTGCAGCAACAAGTATATAGTCACTGGTTTCTCACCACAGAGGAATGGAGAAAAAAGTGATTTTGACAAAGTTCTGCATGCAAAAAGTGTCACTTCAAGCTTCACCCACAAACAATGGTAAATTTTGCCAGATATTATCTTGGGGTAAATCGGCTTGACAGCAAATGAAAGTACTGTATATTAAAATCTAAGCGTTTAATGTTGTTAGAATGCCAATATGTGCATTCAACTCAATTACATTACAAAAAAAAAAAGGAATTCACAATTTTAGATGTATTAGCTCTTCCAAAACATAACATTATTTCTCCTTGATTCTGTGCAGGCTGTTAGGGAGCTGGTGTTACAGCCTGGTTGCCTGTCTATCAGAGACATGGGATAAAAAAAAATCACAAATAATTATGACTTGATTTGACTGAATAACCTATCCATTTGTGTATTCACAGGAAGAACTCTGTGCAGAGATGCCCTGAACCCACTTCAAACCAACAGCACCCTTTAGCTCCCTTGCAGAATAGCAATAAGATAGAGATAAAACAGCATTCACACGTTAAATGTGATCCTTCACAAACTGTATACAGGCATACAGAGTTGTAACTTTTATATTATGTTATTGGGATTTTATAAATGTAATTTTACAAATAAAATCTTGCTAACCTCACAACCTCAGCAGAGCCAAAATTGTGGGGACTCCCTGCTATCTTGTGGGAACCCCTTGGGGGTCCTGCACCACAGTCTGGAAACCACTGCTCTATAGCTGGAATCTTGTTTCTTTTATGTGTTCAATAGTTTCCTCTCTTTTCATTTTCTTCCCTCAGGTCCCCACTGTACTCTGCTCAAAATAAAAATAAGGCCTGAACGATGCATTTGCAGAACGTGACTTATCTCCTTGCTGTCCTGAGCGAGAGACGAGTGACAAGATCTTGCAGGAAAGCATCTGTAGGTGAAATTGTGACCACTTCCTGGCCAGAGTGGGTTGTTAAATAGAAAATGTTCTGTTTTCCGAGAGGTGGCTTCAGTCTTGATATATTCTCAATTTTACCTGCAGGCCTGCCACCCTACCCCCAATACACCAACTGGTTTCTGTAGCTGTGACCCAGCATATTTTCAGTGCTGCTCTGCAAACCAACTCTAAACCTGTAAAATCAACCTTTCGTCAAAAGACCCGAGAAAAGTTGAGAAAAGAACCTAGCTCTCAAGAAATATTGATACAAATAATGTTGTCTGTTGTTGTTCATGTTTCTGTTATAATGGTCAATTTCTGCTATTAGTACTTATGAATAAGTTCCTACATTGCCTTTCTTTGTATCCCTATGTAGCTTGAATGAATGAATGAATCAATCAATCAAGCAAGCAAGCAGACAGTAACACTGTGGGTAAATTCACATGTTAAGGTAGTACATACAAAGAAAGAATAAGACACAACTAAAAGACACAGTCAGCTATAGTGTGAAGTGCAACAAAAATAGAATATTATAAAGAATAAAACATGGGAAGTGAATTTACACAAAGAAACGGCACAAAGCAATGAGACTATTTTTAAGTTTTCCAACAGAGATATTGAAAATAAAATAGTGAAATACAAGGATTACATCCACTTCAAAAATGGAACACTCATAATTGAAAAGGAATCAAAGACAGACTCTGGAAATTAGAAGAAACAATCTTTTATGTAGCACCTCTCAAGATAAAAATCACGAGGCGCTTCACAAGAACAAAAAGTAAAATAAAAATGATTTAAAATATCCAAAAAGGGAAAAGCAAAAATTGTGATAAAAAAAGGATGTGAAAAAAGGCAAAAGGAAAATGAATAAGGAAAAGGTAATCAGTGGATCATGGGAAAGGCAGAAATGGTAGACAGAGCAGAATGAAGAGAAGGTAGCAAAGAAGAATCGACAGAAGGTCACGCCAAAGCCACCTGAACAGGTGAGTCTTCAGCTGCTTTTTAAAGGAAACCACTGAGTCCAGTGATCTCAGGCTCAGGGGGAGAGAGTTCCAGAGTCTGGGGGCCACAGCAGCAAATGATCTGTCACCTTTGGCCCTTAGCCTGGTGCGCTGCACAACCAGTAGGCTTTGATCACTGGACCTCAGGGACCTGCTGGGGGTGTAGGGACTGAAGATCACCAATGTATGATGGTGCTTGTCCATGCAAGACCCTAAAAACCAGAACCAGGATCTTGAAATTATTTGAAATTATTGACTGGAAGAATTTTCTGAGGAAGGAAAAATGTTGAAAACATTTGATTTCCATTTGGTATGAAGACTTTATTATTCACAAATCTTTTTAATGCATATTTTCTATTATATAACTGTTTAAAAGCAGCATTTCTAATGGAGTCTTGGAGAACTGTAATAATGGCATGAACCTCATGCTATCTAAGAGTAAAAATCATATTTACTTTATTCTTTTATGTCTTTCAGCCTCAGTCTCAAAACCACCCTTGTCTCAGAGGTGTTTGTCACCAGCTCAGATATCGGTCAGCTGCTCAGCAGAGGGGGATGGTGCAGAGCTCACTTTGTCTTTGGACAACAACGTACTGATGGAAACTAAACCAGGAAACGAGAGCGTCACCTCCAACCTACGGGAAACCTGATGTGTGATGTTCACAACATCAGTCGTGAGGAAACAGTCATTCATCTTATGAACTATAGCCTCTTTTTTTCTCTATACTTAAACTTGTGCTGTAGTGCGTATAGTTCTATCAGTAACCTTTATTTATAGAGTGAGGTCCCAGTGAGACTTTATGTCTCATTTCCGAGCGAAAACTGTTTGGGCTCTCACTTCTGGCCTCAGGCTCAAGGTGGCAAACAGAAAAATGGAGGTGTGAAAAGGCCCCAAGTCTCTCTCCGCCTGCTCATGGTGATGATGTGAGTTTTTATAGAGTGCATTTAAAACTGGGGTGGGGTGATTTTCTCTTGTGCAGTGATCTGTTACGGCTGATTTTTTTATTGTACTTTCTGCTTCCTGTTTTGCTGCTCTTGTGTGTCTTCTTCTCGTCTCCTTCTCACACTCCTTTCTATGTTCTATTGTTCGTATGTTGAGTTGGCATCCGGTCTCTCCTATGTATGTTTTATTGCATAGTTTGCATGGGATTTCGTATAAGACTCCACACTTATGTCCTGTTGGGCACTGCACAAGGGAAAATCATATAATGGACTGGGACGGAACAAGGATCATAAACACCGAACAACAAAAATACAAAAGATGGAATATGGAAGCGATAGAAATAAGGAGACGTGGACCCACATCCATGAACAGAGACGATGGGGTTTACACACTGGATCACTCATGTGACTGTTCCATCGGCAAGGAGGGCATCATTTGCCAAAACCTTGATGAAAATGCAACTTGACTTTACTTATTGTTTTTGAAAATTATCAGTCAGTCTGAGTTTAACATGCAGGTTGAATGTGAAAACAGTCTTCTACCCCTATTTCCTGCATTATCTTTTGATAGAAAATAGATGGAAAAGCGTTCAGTTTTTCAGAAATAAGACTCCAAATCCTGCTGTCTGCTGCCACTTTCTCCTTCAGCTGACTTCTGCGTCCTCAAACAGTTGCACCAGAGATTTCTTTCCCCAGAGAACAACTTACAAGGCATTCATTCCTACTAGATACCACTGCAACTGTATTAAAAGTATGAGTAAAGCTCCTCCAGCAGAACCTGGCTCAGTATGAGCAGCTGTCTGCCATGACAGATTGGGGGATGCACACACTTCAACAGGGATTTTGGCTGGGATCCCCTTCGCCACAGAGAGACTCCAGTGCACAGCATCAGTCACTTCATTCCCTGCTGCTCAGAGGTGTGTGGGAGGTTCTGGGGGATGGAGGATGCATTGACGCCTAGATGGTTCCATGGCCTTCACTGGGTCACAGTTCCAACAGGCTGGGGGATAGGGGAGAGTTTCACAGCATCTTCAGCTTCCAAGGATGCAAGGGCACCAGATGCAGATACGATGATTTGTTTAGGAACAGGCAGAGATCAGTTTCCTCCCTTCTTGTAGTCTTTGCAGGTCTCAACTCCTCTAAACAGCCAGATAATGGGGTTTAAACTTCTCCATACTGTGCAGTAACTTTCTGCATGATGGCATCTATTGCGCATGCCAAGGCTGGAATCGCAGACAAAGTCTCTAGCTTGTGATTGATCTGGGCAATCGTCTGAGTCTGAGCGTTTACAGCCCGGCAAACTCCAACCTTGAGTTCAGGTAGCCCTATTGCCCCCAAAAGCTCCTTAAACTTTTGAAATACCATATAACAGCCCATGCCAATCAACAGAAATCCCTCTGAAAACCCATGTGGGGCCCATTAAAATGTACATGGGCATAAATCTTTCTGGGTAAACCCCCATGGGGCCACCGTGGAAATTGTGGACAAACCCTGGTGGGACCCATATGGCTTGCCCATATAGATTCCATATGGGGCCCACCTATGTGTGCTGGCTGGTCAGTAGTCAAAATGCCTAGAAACTCTGCTCCACTAAAGTTTTTAAAAGGTTCTGCATATAAAACATACTCCAACATTTAATGGATGTTGGAATTTTCATCACATCAAAAGTATTAAAATACAAATAAAATAAAAAAAATATTTAAAAAGCAAGAAAAAACAAATATAAATGGATCAAAAATAAAGTAATATAACAAATACTCCCACAACCAAAAGAACTGTGCAATTCTAATTTTACTCCTTGACAACACTTTGCTGTAACTCGCTGTCATGAAAATGAAAAAAAAAAAAAAGCCAAAGCTCTTCTGTCTCAGATGTTTTTTTGGGGAAATGCTTCCTCGTCCACATCTGATAATCTGATCTGATAATCTGCTCTGTCTTCAGTGAAAAACACAGCTGCCTCTTGACTCGTCTCAGTCTCAATCTGCTGTTGCTGGTGAGTACGAAAACCTTATTTCAACACATATGAAGTTTCTATTAAAGTACACAATAAATTCATCAAAAGTTTTAATTTGGAATCTTTTATAAAATCCTATTTGATGGTACAGTATGAACTTTACTTGGTTCTACGGCAGGAACTGATGACATATCTGATATAAATGTATAAAGAAACATATAAGAAATAACATTATAATCGCATTAAAAACAAGCCTTCTCATGCTGCGTATTTTTGTTGTTATAATTTCTTGTCTGTGGTTTGATTTTTGTCATTGCAGACGATGATTTTGGTTTACTTGGTGATCACGGCTCTGGAAACAGCCGCTCTGGCAAAAGGTACATTTCATATTTTACACTTTTAATCAAGTCTTACATAATTCAAGAAACAGTCATTTACTCCTTTACTGAATTTCCTATTCAAAATGTTAAATATAACACAGAGTTATGTAATTAATGTTTTAAGTTACTCACCCAAGTGTGACGTTGAGCTTCTTGTACTAAACGTTTTTATGTGCTGGTTGATTCATTGATGCATTTATCTCTTTAGCTGGCTGATGTAGATCAACACCTCTGAACATTTTCATGTTCATTTTTACTAATATGAAGTTTGAGCAGGAGAAATAAAAAGATGGTCATGAATTGTTTTTGATGATTATTTTAAAAGTAAAATAAAAATCACAGTTTTGTAGCGACTTTTAACTTGATGATGTTTGCGCTTGTCTTCAAAAGTTTGGACACCCCTGTAGCAGACCTTAGGAAATAAGTTATTTTAATATATAGTGCTATGCTACACATATTTTGTCACACGTAAATATTTCAGATTAGCAAATTAAATTTAATATATTAAAAAAATGACGAGTAATAACAAGAAGCTGCAACATGAAGTAGGCTAAAAGAGGTCAAAAATCAAACCATCGAAATCTGTTTTAAAGAAATTCGAAAATTCAAAAACCAAGAAAATCCCTCTCCCTTTGCTGATGTTGAAGTCAGAGTTCAGTCTGCAAGGAATTCTTTATCAAAATTTTTCTTGCTTACATTTTTATTTACATCTTTCTTCCAGGGCTGAAGGAGTGTGACTTAGTTAACGCTACCGAAGGCCAAATGTGTTTTGGAGAACTTGGAGAACCGCTGATGCTGCATCTGCCAACTGACCCAACTTGGATGACAGCATTGAAAAAGAATAAACATAAAATATTGCGTGTTCGTAATAATACAGCCATTGAAATGAATGAACCATTTAAAAATATTTCTAGATATTTAAAAACTGGAGCGCTGATGGTTAACAAGACAACTAAGGAAATCTCTGGAGTTTATCATCTAGAAGTACATTCATCTACCTCTGGTAAAGCAGTGAAGGAAATCAGCATCCATATAAAAATTCTAGGTGGGCACAAATATAAAATAGAGTCTTCAAGTTAGTCATATGTTAAACTTACATGTTACAAATATTTATAAATTATATGTGCGTGTGTGTGTGTGTGTGTGTGTGTGTGATTGCAATGAAAAAAACAACATAATCTGACATTTGATTCTTTCAGCTGCTGTATCAGAACCAGCCGTGTCTCAGACGTGTTCCTCACCAGAAGAAATGACAGTGAGCTGTTCAGCAGGAGGAGAAGATGCAGAGTTCATGCTGTTTTTGGACCAAATCCTGCTGATAAAGACAAGACCTCAGAGTAAAGATAATGAGAGCGTTGCACACGTCACCTTCAGCCTGTACGGTCAGCTGGTAGGAAATCTGACGTGTGAAGTTCACAACAACATCAGCAGTGAAAAAGCAGCCATCATCCTAACAAGCTGTAAAGGTTGACTGTTTTACAGTTTTGTTTGCTTATTTAAATGTTTTTGCACTTTTCCATAAGGCTTCTTCTGATCATCTGAATTTGTCATGTGCGTATCTCTCTATATGTTTTAGGTACTAGTATTGTGGCTGTGGCGTTGATGGGAATTGCTCTCGTTCTGCTTTTCCTACTGACTGTGTTTCTTGGAATCAAGCTCCTTAAGAGGAAAGCGCCACCCACCACTGTTAAACAAGGTGAGAATCAAAAGTTCCCCCTTCTCACAAAAAACCATTAAATATTTTTAGGAGTGATTCAATAAAAATTACGTTTTTACGTTTTCAGATGATGCTCAAGATGAAATCGTGTACTCAACAGTCCACGTCACTCGGCGAACGTGACGCAGACATCATCTCTGTGAGGTCTTGGGTGTGGCTTTTTAATAGTGGATCCCGATTACACAACATCCCTCACTCAACACCGAATCTATGTAAAAAATCTAGTCTAAGCATGTGTTTTCTTATTTTAGGAGTAAAAAAATCCAGCTCACCTGGACATAAATAATCTAATTGCTGTTATATCAAACATCTGTTTTACTCTTCTTGAAATGTGTACATACCAGATTAAAATCTCATGCCCATAATAACTCCCTTATATCAAATGTTCTGATGTAAACATATACTGTTTGTCTTGGACTTCTAAATTCAAACCCATTTTTAGTTTGTATATAATGTAAATGTTTTGTTTGGACCTTAATCCAAGCAGAAAATGTCATACAGTGATTTTTTTTTTTTTTTTTTACTAATTTCTGTAAATTATTATATCCCAAGCTTCTGAGTGGGGGGTATTGGGGGGACACAATTAAAGAGCAAGTCACCCCCAATCAACTTTTTTTTTGCTGATAAACTGTATAGATGAGTGTCTAATAGGGCAGTAATCCTTATTTTGGCTTTTTAGTGCATGTCGTTTAAAATTTAAATATTGAGTCTAAAACCATCAGTATTGTGCATTCTTCAGGTTAAACATCTCCACTACAGTCAATATGAATCAGCCATTGCTATTGGCTAGAACGTACCCAGTGGTGTATGCATAAAATCATATGAGGCGTCTATGTATTTATGTCTGCTGCACTACCCTCTCAGTCCACCAGGTGACGCCTTCCTTTGGCGCATTTTTCAACTAGGAAGTGTGGGTGGAGTAAGGCTGTGATAGACATACTGTATATGTGAAGACTTGCTCTTTAAGAACATTTACCTTTTTTCTTTTTTTATTGGAAACAGACTCCAGCACCAGGCATGTCAGCTCCATTTTATTGAGTCCAACAGGGACCGGACCGACACTCAGAAGTTGCAAGTGTGGTATTCTGACCACAGAGGGCGGTGGGGGTCTGAGTGACATTTCATTAACCCTGTAAAGGGTCATTTTAGCACATACTGGCTCAAGAACATGATTTAAAAATATTAAAAAGTTGCATAGTATGGCTTTAAGTTGTCATGTTGATTTTAACATTTTATGTTCTTACATCTGGAACGCACATTGAATTGCTTTTGTTTATGAAATGTGCGATACAAATAAAGCTGCCTTGCCTTGCCAGAAACAAGCGTAGTATATTTTTTCTCTTTTCATTTGAAAATGCTGCTCATCTGAATGCACCAAATCTTTGTAAATCACTTTTTTTATGGACACAAATTAACACACTAATCTGTTACCATAGCATAGTTCTGAAAATAATCCTCTTATACAAACAAAGCCCCAAAGGGTGGAAGGGACACTTCCTTCATTCTTTATCAAATGTTAAAAAATAAGCACATATATAGGGTATGAGTGTGTTATAACACAGCTGACTTGATCTGCTGCTGCTGGTGACGCACACACACACACACACACACACACAAGCATGCATGCACACACACGGTTGTGTGTTGGACTATTTTTACCAGTGCTTGTGGGTGAAACTTGAAGTGACGCCTTTTGGGTGCAGGAACTTGTTAAAACCACTTCATTTGCAGCAACAAGTATATAGCCACTGGTTTCTCACCACAGAGGAATGGAGAAAAAATTATTTTAACAACCTGCATGCAAAAAGTGTCACTTCAAGCTTCACCCACAAGCAATGCTAAATTTAGCCAGATATTATGTTGATTAATGTTTGATGTTAGAATGCCAATGTGTGTATTTAACAAAAATAAATAAATAAATAAAGAATTCATATTTTCAGATGCTTCATGCTCTTCCAAACCATAAAACTGTTATTCCACAGGCAACCCCGCCCAACGCAGGGCAAAGTGACCCACTACCCCAAACCCCAACCAGACGGCCTGCTCCCACTCCTAGCCTCCAGCACCGGGTAGCGAACTGAGAGCAGAGGTGTGAGAAGACACTTGAGCCCCTTTCAGACTGACATTCTGGAATATGTGTGGACAATTCAGTCCGGTCTTTAACCAGAACTGTGCTTTCAGACACACCACGTTTGCACCGGAACTTGTCCTTTCGGCTGCTTTCACACAGCAGGGAAAGGTTCCAGACGTCTGAGAGGGAGGGGGTGGGGGGTGGAAAGGGTGTACCCAGATATTGCATAATGCAGTGGGCATACATGCGTCATTTCCCCAAACAAAGCTAGTATGTGATCGAATTCCTCTCACTGATCGGATTTACGTTAAGCACAATTCTGCGCACACGAAGACGCATAAGAGACCTGGATGATGAAGCTCAATGGTTAATAAAGGAATCGCGGAAGCGCTGTGACGCGCTCCGTCGCGCATCCAGGAACGGGCGCATGGTAGGAAGCGAGCTACCATGGTTCGCCACATGCTACAGGAGCGAGCTACCCAGCGTAGATGGAAACATTCACGACCAAGTGGTGAAGTTTTCTGGTCAGACGTGTTGAAAAACTTTGCCTTCCCGGTCACGTGATATACGTAACCTAGGTGCGCACCAGCGTCCCCCGCTCCCCCCCTCCTCCTCCTCCTCCCTGTCCGGAACTCGACCTCACCAGTCTGAAGCAGCCACCCTGTCCGGAACGAGTCCGGTCCTGTTACTAGGGCTTCGTCCGGTCTAATTCAGGAAAAGATTTACCGGATATTTGCATTCAGACACAAACGTCTTACGGACAGAGTCCCGAACATTTCCGTTTTTCATGGCCTGTCTGAAAGGGGCTCTAGTCTCCTTCCATTTTGTACATTCATAGGGAGAACTTGCAAAATCCACTTCAAAACCAACAGCGCCATCCTTCAGGTCCCTTGCAGAATAGCAATAAAATGGAGATGAAACAGCCACCTAAACCTTATTTTGAATTGTGTTTCATTTTTGTGTTCAATAGTTTCCTCTCTTTTAAATTTCCTCCCTCAGGTCCACTTTACTCTGCTCAGAGTAAAAATAAGGCCTGAAAAATGCATTTGGAGAACGTGACTTATCTCCTCACTGTAATGAGCGAGAGACGAGTGACAAGATCTTGCAAGAAAGCAACTGTAGGTGAAATTTTGACCACTTCCTGGCATGAGTGGTTTGTTAAACAGCAAGTGTTCTGTTTTCTGAGAAGTGGCTTCAGTCTTGATATATTCTCAATTATACCTGCAGCCCCCCGCCACCCTAGCCCCGTTACCACAACTGGCTTCTGTAGCTGTGACGCAGCATATTCTCATTGCTGCTCTGCAAACCATCATTGGAGAAGGTGAGGTGGAGAAGAGGAAATGCGCTTGGAGACCATAAAAATCAAACTCTTACAGCAAAACCTGCAGGGAAGCAGCAGAGCAACATTTAAACTGTCATATTTTGTGGAATTTCAGAATACGTTGAACTTGTTGATGAAGGCACAGCTTCTTCATGAGGCCCCTGACTGATAAACTTTGTGTGTTTGCCTCTGAGAGAAGTTGTTTTTGCCCTAAACAGATATTTGTAACACAGCCTGACAACAACTGCACATAGTCGATCGTTACATTTTAAATCATCAAAAACTAAAAGTTAAAGCTCTTAACCCGTAAATGATAGCACAAACATTTGTTGAGCGAAGCTTAGAGAAAGTGTCACTTCATTTCAGCCACGTAAACCTGTTGTCTGACTGAGGCTAGTCAAACCACGTTTCCATTTTGGTTTAAGCTAACGACCAGCATGCACCTGCAGACAAGAAAAAGAGCTAAAGGTTTCATGAGTATCATATGCAAACAGAAGAATTGCCTAACCAACCTAGATTTCAAGATCATCTCTTGTCTGTGTCATCACACCAAATGTGTTTTAACAGTATTATTATTAGAAATACTCCTGTTCATTGTGGATACTTTGCACATTTTACTGTATGTGTTGTCATGATCTTAAAGGTTTAACCAACTATTTGAGAAATAATTGTGATTATTAATTTAATTTTCTATTTCAGGCTATGTTTTGTTCACATTCACAGATGTGCACTTGTTTAAAGCCATACTATGCAACTTTTTCATATTTTTAAATCATTTTCTTGAGCCAGTATGTGCTAAAATCACCCTATACAGGGCCGCCCTCTGTGGCCAGAATATCACACTTGCAACTTCAGATTGGAGGTCCGGTCCCTGTTGGACTTAGTAAAGTGGAGCTGACATGCCTGGTGCTGCAGTCTGCTTCCAGCATGTTTTAGATCATGAACACAGCTGATTTGTTTAATTTAGTGATGAACCGCTCCTGTAGACACTAATGAAGGCTGAGGAGACCACTGTCGTATCAGCTGATGGATCCTACCGGCTAAAAAGGTCGCGTCATGGTAGACGTGGCGTTGTCTTTTCAAACCTCCGCTCATTGCCCCGAAATCGGGCAATAAATAAGCATTCTACGATCAAGATGGCTCTACTCAACTCCAGATCCCTGGTAAATAAAACTTTTATTCTGAATGATTTTTTTAAAACGCATCAGTTGGACATGATGTTTCTGTGTGAGATGTGAGTTCAAGGAGAGATGCCCTTCTCTGAACTTGTTCCTCCTAACTGCTCATTTTTTAATACCCCTCGGACCTCTGGCAGGGGTGGAGGGCTGGCTACGGTCTATAAAAAATAGTTTTGCTGTCATAAATCCCTCCAACCTGAGCCATTTTACATTGTTGACCAGGGCATTTCTGACCATTTTCCTGTGCTTTTCACCTTGGATCTACACGGCCCTGTGGAAAAGCTGACTCTGCCAGTACAGAGAAGATTTTTAATGAAGCGACTGTCTCTGCCTTCTCTGCTGCATTTTTGACCTCCGGAATTATGGACTCAGACTGTGTTAATGAGCTAGCAGACCATTTTAACTCTACGTGTTTGGACATCCTGGACTCGGTGGCCCCTCTGAAAGCTATGCACTCTAAGAGAAATTCGGAGCCATGGCTGAATGACATCACACGTGCCTGTAGACGTGAGTGCAGATGCACCGAGAGGAAATGGAAAAAGGACAGGCTGCATGTATCTCTGCTTTCACTGCGGAAGTGTTTGTCTGTTTATCAGAGTTTTGTCAAACTGGCAAAATCGGAGTTCATGTGCAATCTTGTCTCCATAAATAGCCACAGACCTCAGGTACTGTTTAGAGTTTTTTCCAGTATTGTGAACCCTAGCAATGGCAGTAGCATTATACCCTCTCAGAAGCTATGTGACAGCTTTTCGACCTTTTTCTTGGATAAAACTACACAGATCAGATCTTCTATTGCTATATCTTCTATTTTAGATCCTAGTTCTTTTCCCTTTTGTCTAACATCCTGGTTCCAGTTTCAAACAGTCTCTCTGGAGGAACTATCAGCCATTATCCATCGTTTAAGGCCTTCTTTCTGTCCTCTGGATTGCATTCCACCTCAGATGTTTAAGCAGGCTCTTAACAGTATTGCTTCTGCTGTCCATCAGCTATTCACCTGTTCCCTCCTCTCAGGTTGTGTCCCACAGTGTTTTAAACAAGCTGTGGTGACTCCACTATTAAAAAAGCCAAGTTTAGATCCGACTTGCCTTTCTAATTACAGGCCAATTTCTAAGCTCAGTTTTTTGTCAAAGATCTTGGAAAAGGTTGTTCTTTCTCAGCTACAGGATTATTTGTCCTTACACTCCATCTCAGATAAATTTCAGTCAGGCTTCAAGGCACGTCATAGCACTGAAAGTGCTCTTTTACGGGTTTTTAATGATTTGCTGATAATCAGTGATTGTGGCAATTCGGCTGCTCTACTGTTATTGGATTTATCTGCTGCTTTTGATACTGTCGATCATGACATTCTGCTGTCTCGTCTGGAGTCGTGTCGGTATAAGAGGCACTGTTCATAAATGGTTCATGTCCTATTTACAGGATAGGTCCTTCTCTGTGAACTTGGGGGGGTTCACATCGCAAACAGCATCTGTGACCAGTGGTGTTCCACAAGGTTCCATTTTGGGACCCACACTTTTTTCACTATACATTTTGCCTTTAGGCTCTATTTACGGATTTTTTTTTAAATCCCTCCATGGCCTAGCCCCACCCTACATAGATGATCTGCTGACAACCTACACTCCTGGCAGGAATCTGAGGTCCAGTTCCCAGTCCCTGTTAGTTATCCCAAAGGCTCGTCTGAGGACCCGAGGAGATAGAGCTTTTTCAGTGGCTGGCCCTCGGCTCTGGAACAGTCTTCCCTTACAGCTTAGGACCTCTCAGAGTTTGGAGCAGTTTAAGTCGTTGCTTAAGACTTATTTCTTTGACCTGGCTTTTAATGTTGGCTGATCTGTCTAGATATTCTTTTACTTTTTATCTGGTTTTACTGTGTTTTTATTATTTGAGCGTGTAGTTATTGTTTTATTGAACCTCTCATTTTATTCATGGTTTTATTATTTTTATTGTCTACTTTTTATTTTTTTAACATGTTCATTTTCTTGGGTGTGTGTTATGTGGTTTGCTATGTACAGAACTTTGGGTTGCGTGAGCAACAGTAAGTGTGCTATAGAAATAAAGATGACCTTGACCTTGGAATCAGAGTTAATGATGTGAGGTATGAACCAGTTTTCAAGCAAGTTAAATATTTTAAAAATTGCACATGACATTTTGTACGGAAGAGGATTAAGGCCAATGGGAAAAAAAAAGAAAAGAAAGAGAATTCTGACTTTTTTCCTCTGAATTCTGAGAAAAAACGTCAGAATTCTTTCTTTTTTTCCCAGTTGCCCTAATCCACTTCCGTATTTTTGAATACTGTGCTAAATCAATTATATTTACCAATTGCATTAAAAAGTATAAACACCTCTCTGACATTTATACAGTAGACTTATGGAAAACAGAATCAGAAGTAATAAAATCTTTATTTTAAATTCACAATAATTTCATTAAAGTTCACTCAAAAAGCCAAACAATGTTCCGAAATAAAAAAATAAACTTCACCTGTGCTAATAAACATTAATCATGCAAAATGAGATAAACAGCAAAACTGTCAACTTTCAACATGATATATTTTTTCTTTATAATTCTAATACATCTTACATATTTACAAATGATAAACATGAATGCACACATTGGGATTTACATTCAATGAAAAAAAGATGAGGAGAAATAATATAACTACATATGACAAAAGTGGGACATATTACCTTCCCCAGCTATTCACTGTTTAGTAGTTACTTCCTCTGGATGTCACTGATATGACTCATTGTATAATTATGTTAGAAATCAAAAGGAAATATATATATACAATTATGGCAAGCCAAAGGAATAAAAAAAATGCGCGTTCTAAACTCGCATTATGTCCGCCAAAACGCTCGTTCAAGATGCGCGTTTTGGCAGACATAATGCTCGCTTTTAGAACACACGAGTTTTTGCCCCCTTTGGCGTCAAAACGCGCATTCAAGACGCACATTTTGGCGGACATAACGCGCGTTTAGAACGTGCGCTTTTTTATCCCTTTGGCTTGCCATATTCTTCCGAAAAACGACACCCAGTCAGTACTTCCGTCGCTACCCGATGCACAAAAACTGTATAGCGCAGTAAACAAACGTGGGACCCCCCAACACTATCACAGGTATGAAAATGAACATAATAGATAATACTATGTCGCAGAAACTTTACAAAAAAGCATAATTTTAAGGTATAAAAGTTGCGGAATGTTGCTTTAAGAATCCACACCATTTTTTTTGTTTTAATTTAATATCAGTTAAAGAAGGCTAGAGGCTAACGTTGAGCTAACAATGCTAACAGTGACTTTAATAAGATCTCAAGCTACTTTTCCAATTACCAACAACTCGATATTACAGTGAAATCTATTTATGTACTTATCAACTTATTGTGTATGACTCGATTTTGCTCGTCGTCGAGAATCTTCTGGCGTGATCCATCACTGGTAACCGGCAAGAAACTCACAAAAAGGGGGGGCAGAGCGTGTATTCATTTGTTTTGATACAGGGACTGCAGTACCCAAATTTGACCACAAGATGTCATTCTTCCACCATGAACCTTTAAACACTGTTTTAGAATATTTTACATATCAATACAAAACTATAAAACATTACTAAGAAGCCGCATTTTTGACGCATTCTGCCTAAAAAACACAAAAATCTATAGGCACAAAATTCAGTGATTGCTGATCAAAACTAACACATAAAATTGAGCCAGTACAAGTATCATGTCACATATAAGTTATTCAGCATTTTCTTGCATGTTAGGTTCAGATCTATGAGGGTTTTCCGCCTTTTTCAAATTTGAATTGATATTTTCGTCCTCACAGGCACCTAAATAAAAAAAGTTAGAATTTATTCAAAACAATGAAAACATATTTTCCAAAATGTTATTTTTTTCTTCTTACCATTGCTGGCTGGTGTGGATTTATTTTTTTTACACCGTTTGATTAGAAGTGGTCCAAAGGCCACAAGAAGAAGGAATTTGACAATGAAAGCTACACGCATAACAGTGTCAGAACCTGGAAAAATGGAAATTAGACTTTAGTGTGAAATAATATTAGTCAAATGGTTAGATTTGAGGTGAGGGAATAAGAAACTATTGCGTTTTTCATTTTTTTAATAATTGCATCCTTTATAAAAGCATGTAATGATTTAAACTAGCCCCTTTTAAACTACTTACTGTACCTTTGCATGCCATCAGATGAAAAACGGTTTCATTTCTGCTGTAATTGTTCCAGATTTGGCACACAAGCATTCCGGTCAGCTGTCCATGAATGTTGATGGAAACACTCGAGACTCTGGAGTTTTCACCTGTGCTGTTCAGGGACTGACTGCTGTGTTTGTTTTGTATCAGAATGTTATCGTCCACAGTCAATAGGAATTCTGTCCCATCCTCCTTGGAGGAGCAGGTGACTGACATCAGTTGAGATGAAAAACACACCTGAGTGACTGTCGGCTTTGTTATGGGAGCTGGAAATAGTACGTAAAGATAAATACAAAGAACAGGTTAATGAATGATATCAGATTTTTAAACATGAGTCAAAATAGGACTAGATGGTAAATGGCTTTTATTTGCATTCTAGGGTTCTACAACCCCCCAAAGCGCTTTACACCAGAACTAGTTATTCACCCACTTATTCATATGTTTTAAAAAATGGAGGCAAATTTGCATTAACTCAAAAATATATTTTAGCATAAAATCAAATATTAGATGTAGTGCTAATTAAATTGAATACATGAATGTTTAACGTATAAAGTGTTAACCCAACAACTCTTTAAGAACTAAACCTTTAATTTACCTACCATGAATTGTCAGATTGACTTCGACATGTTTCATTATTTTCCCGTCATCAAATCCGTATTCTTCCAGCAGATACTGTCCAGCATGTTTTTTCGTGGCTTGTCCTAAACTTAATATTCCCTTTTGGATTTGGTCAAACTGACTAACATATGTCTCGTCCAGGGTCACTGTCCCATTTTTAGTTTTCTTAAAAATCCTGTATTTGGCATCTTTAATCAACATCAGCTCAGTATTTGTCTCATTTGAAAGATGAAAACTGAGCTTTTGTCCTTCTGCGCCGTGACACTGACGAGTTCCAGACGAATCGCCAAAGTTACATTCAATAGATCCTAGAACACAAAACAAAATTAAAGGCATAAAATGTTTGTCAACATGTGACGAAGGAAGTGGTTAACTGCTATAGTAACAAATCATAAAACTTGATTTAATTAAAGTGTTTCATGTCTTTAACCCTCTACTGTTTATTATTAAATTTATTTAAATCCTAATTTTTTTTAAATTAGAAAAATACCTTTTGCAAGAACCGTTGCTGTGAGAGCTACAAAGATCAGGTAGGTGGTTATCATTTTGTCTGCAAGATAAATAAAAGTTATCAGCAAAACCTGATTTTTATGTAATTATTTTATAATTATGGAGTAGCAAAATCAGGCAAGAATACGGTCAAGAATACATTTGTTGCAGCGTAAGTAGAATAAAAATCTGTTTGTTACTGTATATTGGTTGTAAAACACAAAAAAGAAATGACTTATGTTCTTGCAATTTTGTACGGCATCCTAGAGCTGCCACTCACGCAAAATATATATTTTTAAAGAATCACATTATAATGTGATAAATCTATTGGTCTGACAATATTATTTTCATGTTTTTATAACATAATATATTCTTACAATAAACATAGTTATCACGTTTGTGCAATATCACTATATTTTACAAAAGTGATAAAAAATATATAGTTTTTTATCTACATAGTCAGAATGTGATATATTGTTGACACGTGAACATTATTTCGTAAGAAAATCAAAATGATGTTGTTACAACAATAAAATTATCACGTTATAACGTGATATTGCTTTAATTATATTTTTGCATTAGTGGCAGCTCTTGGTTTCCGTAAATTTATTTAATTTATAGCTCATTTGAACCTCATATGTTCTAATAACAAAAAGCAAAAGCATACCTTGCTCCGTGATGTGATGTTGTCCTTCCTGTTTGTTAGACGTGTGTTTTCTGCAGGCAGAATTGAACACGTGTTTGTTTTTGTCATGTCTAGTGATATAAATAAAGATAACTGTGCTCTGTTCTCAACCACAGCATGCAAAACAAGAACATGGTGTCATGTAATAATTTTGGCATGAAATGGCAGAAATGAAATTACAGCAAACAACAAACAGATTGCTTTCTAGCTCTAAAACAATTTTAAGTGTTCATGTATTAAAATAAAAAGGATATTTTTATTTTACATGGAAAATGAGTTAATCTGAAGTAACATGTATTTACACCGAGGAACAATATCTAATCAAATTTCTGTTAGCTGCAACGTATTGCAAAAATGGACACATCTTTAGCCAAAAGTAAAGTTTTTATTCAAGTGTTTAATTTAAAATGTCACAAGCAAAGAAATACGGTAATGAAATGTTTTCTTACTCAACTTCAAGGTGCAGTAAGTAAGAATGTTACATCCTCTAGCATGTTGCAAATCCAGAAAGAGACACAAACAACATGTCTACACGTGTGTGTGTGTGTGTGTGTGTGTGTGTGTGTGTGTGTGTTTGAGTGTCGGACTATTTTTATCATTTTTTTTGAGTGAAGCTTGAAGTGACCCCTTTTGTGTGCAGAAGGTTGTTTAAACCAGCTTTTGCAGCTAAAAGCATACCCGCTGGTGTCTCATCAAAGAAGAAGCATAGCACTTTTAGTCTCTATTGATTTGAAAATGCTCATCTCTCTGCACCTATTCTTTGTAAACCACACACCGTTTTATAATTTTTCATGACCACAAATAAACTCTCTGCTCTGTTACCATAGCATCGCTTACAACTGAATTTAAAAAAGTGGTGGTTTTAACATCCTCTAAAGATTTCACTTTCTTGCATAAAATCTTGTTTTCCTGAAGGTTCTTCTGTTTTAGATATTTCATCAAAAATACCAGCTTTACATGTTAAGTAGCGTTTTGTGTAATCTACGTTGACATTAATTGAGTTTTGCTTCATAAAAGTAAAAGTGTCATTTGTTCTCTTAATTTCAATCAAATGCATTCTTGTTTTTGTTCCATAATCTTCTTTTTTCCAGAGATATCTTTATTGCAGGTAAAACAATCACAATGCTTTTTCATTTGTCTTAAAAGAGCAGTGAATGCTAATATCTGGACTTTCTGTAATTTTTGAAAACAGGAGAAATAGTTAGAATCCATGAAAACAATCTATGACCATAAGATGGAGACAAAGACCACAAAAGGTAGGCTAATGTTTGGCAAAAGCTATAAAAGTTTTTTTCCCGAAATTTTGCATTAGTTTATTGCACTGAAAACACTTTTTCCTTTGTTAAAAATGTAAAATTTACTAGAGATTATCTTTATTTAGGAAGACAATGGAATATTTATATAGAAACTGTTGTTTTGCACTTACAAAGTTTGACTTTTCAAATCAAAGTTTCCCTCAAAATGCACATAGTTTATTAGAATGAGTCTCAACTCGAGGCTACACCTAAATGTTTGAGTCCTATGTTGTATTTTGCATAATAATTTACCAGTTTTGTCACTTTTTGGCACTAATCAGTGCATTTTGTCTTTTTTTTGGTCTGTTTTTCAGTAAAATTAAATAAAATAAACATCTCTGAAGATACATTTTCCTCCACACTGCTTTGGTGCAAAGACCAAAGGTCAAATTTCTAAATTAACATAGTCAAAAATCATTAGTCATTCATCTTCCCATATGCACCAAATTACTTTATTAACTGACATTATCCTCAGGTCGTGTGGAATAGCACTTTCTCTCCTCACCACTATTATTCTCCATCCCTGCTGTGTTTTTATAAGCTGACTGCAGGAAAAAAAGAAGGAGGGCTTCCCTCCATGCCTGATGTCCCGGTTTTGAAAACATGTGGCCTGGGAGTAATTGGGTTACAACTGCAGCCGTCCAATGAGCTGGCCTTGATTTGGAGAACGACTCAATTTACTTTCGTCTGACAGCCTGCTGCTTCCAGCTTTTATGATTCTGGGTTTGGACTCAGACGTTTTACTGTATAGAGCTGGAAGACGTCCAGATGAGAGAGTGGAACTCAATGCTGGGATTAATGAACTCGCCCGCATTCACATGGACAGAAAGCAAAAATGGACGTTTTGTTTATGATAAACATAAATAATTTTAACAAATGATGTTGAAGTTAAACTAATGATATTCTGGAATATCTTTTATGAAACCTTGTAACACTTTTTAAGAGTTTAAGCAGATGATGCTAAAAATTTAGATGTACACACCTGATTTTAAGAGGCTTCTGTGGAGCTTGACAACCTGCTGAACAGGTGATTCAACCTTTGAATCAGGAATGTTGGAGCAGGGAAACAACTAAAATATGCTACAATGGGGCCCTCAAAGACCAGAATCAACAAAAAAGAGAGAAAGACACTCTGGATTTGACCCGATCATCATTATTTTCACAAGGTTGACTTTTGTCTGCATACAGAAAAACACAGCTGTGGTGTTTCAAGGTTTGTTTCAAGCCGGAATTTTTCAATACTTAATATTTAGAGGTTCCCAAAATGCTGAAATGAGACCAAACCAAAAAAAAAGCCAAAAATTGGATTGGCTTACCAAATACTACTGTGTGTGCTTCTTGTTAAGCTTCTAATTGATCTGATTATGTACAGAAATGTTTTTAGCTTCTTAATGCTAAAAAAGCATTAGCGTTGCTAATAAGAAAAATACAGTAGCCTATTTTTAGCATTGTTGTGGCTTTTCTTTCACTCTGTTTTCTAATAGGCCCTGACTAGTTCTAGTTGAGAAATGAATTGTGATTTTTTTTTTCTGTAAATCTTATAAAACATAAACGTGTAAACAAGTCTAAAACACTAAATATTCTCCCTTCAGTAATCATGGAAGATGGTGTTAATGACTAATGCATTCATGCATTCCTTCAGCTGAGTTTTTCTGTGATAGCAACAAGTAGCAACAAGTTAAAGGCATATTATGCAACTTTTTCATACTTTAAAATAATTTTCTTGAGCCAGTATGTGCTAAAATGTCCCTTTACAGGGTTAATGAAATGTAACTCAGACCCCCACAGCCCTCTGTGGCCAGAATATCACACTTGCAACTTCAGAGTGGCGGTCTGCTTCCTGTTGGACTTTGTAAAGTGGAGCTGACATTCCTGGTGCTGCAGTCTGCTTCCAGCATGTTTTAGATCATGAACACAGCTGATTTGTTTGATTTAGTGATGAACCGCTCCTGTAGACACTAATGAAGGCTGAGGAGACATTTCAGCTGTTAGATTAAGGTGTTAAAAGATGAACGCACAGCAAGGACATAAGTTTCACTTTTGTTTCACTACCAGACACTAGGGGGTGCTAAAAGCAAGCAAACCTGCCAAGTGTTCCTTTAAGCGCTTTGAAAAGGTTAAAATTTGTATCTAGAACTCAAAATGTCTTGATGTCCGAGGGAGAAATAATGACCCATAGCGAGCACAAATCATCCTTTTCTTCTCTGCATCCTTATTATTTTTTTGTTTTCATAGCAACATGTCAACACACCCTGCATCCTGATTGGTTTGTTCCACATTTGCGTTATCGTGGGTCAAGCTGTGGCGAGATCTCCAGATAGCACGTCTCCAGCAACAATGAGCTCTTCATGAGCCAAGGCTGTGACAGCGTTTCCTTCTGCCATCCATCTTTCATGCAGGAAACATTTTTATCAATTAAAGCAGGTTAAGCCTCCTGCAACCCTTCCTATTGGAACGCAGAAGCTGTACATTTCTCCTGAACCGGAAATGAGATTAAATATTGGGCAAGGTGTGGGAGATATATCAGAGTGAGGAACTTGTAAAGTTGGTAAAGTCAAAAAAGTAAATATTTTTTAGTTATTTAATGTTTTGCAAAGCAAAAGACAGAAAAAGTGAAGTTTTCTCATTATAACTATCTACGTCATAGCTTTGAAACCTAAAAATACATCGTTAGAGGCACTGGGAAACTGAAAACTGGTTATAAATGGTCATTTGGAACACTAAAAATCTGTAATCAATGCCCACAATGGGATCCATTTTGTTGTGCAAGCAGAACCTGCTGGAAAGGATTGTGTCATTTTGGGTTTCAGATCATTGAACCGCTGAACAAATCTCTGTTCCAAGTGGTTTTTAATGCCGGAGCGGAATGAGACTCAGTGAAGCTCAGCAGCCCAAATCAAATAGTCGTTCACACAAACTCAAAACCACACGCACACGCACCCAACGCATGGATGTGTGTAAAAGAGTGTGCAAACCCTTAAACGCCCTTTTTTTTAATTACCGACACTGTTTCACCGCCTCCAAATGCACTCTTCCTCTTTTATCTTCCCATCCATGGAATCCATGGGAATGCCACACAAACAAGTGGGAGCTTGGCTTCTCTCAATGGGGTCCATTGTGCCAAGCGGCTGTTTCAGATGTAGGATGGGGCACCACTAGAGCCTGACTCAGTACATGCGTCAGTACAAGCAGGAATGTACCGTATGAAGATACATCTGTGCAAGATTCTAATTTGAATTCCAAAGCTGTTCTGATATTTCTGTGAGCTTTGCATTCATGTGCAATCATTTGCATTTTGGCTGCAGATCAGGGGCGTGTCCAGGACTTTTAAAATGGGGTGGCCTAGGCAGGGCACTTATTTATGCATGGGTGGCACCTGTGGTCATTCATCACAAAATCATTGTTTTTTTTTCCATTCTAGTGCATTTCTGAGATCCACGTTGTTCCATGATCAGTTTTGTATTTTCTTCTTTGAGCTGTTTTGTGGTGGTTAGCAAGCTACTTCTTGGTGCATTACTGCCACCAAACGGAGGATTCTAAATACTCTTTATGTCAACATCAAAAAATAATAAAGACTAAAAATAATACAGAAATGTTCTGTAGGCCCGGGAGAGGCTTGGAGTAGATCCGCTGCTCCTCCACCTCGAGAGGAGCCAGTTGAGGTGGCTCAGGCATCTGGTCAGGATGCATCCTGGACACCTCCCTGGTGAGGTTTTCTGGGCACGTCCAATCGGGAGGAGACCCAAGGGAAGACTCAGGACACACTGGAGGGGCTATGTCTCTTGGCTGGCCAGGGAACGCCTTGGGATTCCCCCGAAGGAGCTGGCCCATGTGACTGGGGAGAGGGAAGTCTCGGCCTCTCTGCTTAGGCTGCTGCCCCTGTGACTCAACTCCGGATAAGCAGATGAAAATGGATGGATGGATGGATGGATGGATGGATGGATGGATGGATGGATGGATGCCTGCATGCCTGCCTGCCTGCCTGCCTGCCAGCCAGCCAGCCACCTACCTACCTGTTTTGGGGTTTATAACCCCAAGCCTTTTGTGGACAATGTAAGTCAATTTAAATGGAACTCAGTGGGGTGGCACTTGGGGTGGCCAATCAGATTTCAAGGGTGGCATGTGCCACCCCAGGCCACTCCCTGGACACGCCCCTGCTGTGGGTATCTGACTGCATTGAACAAGAAACATTGTGTGGGATGTTGTGGATCACTTACATAAATCTAGGTACCATATGGTTTGTCCAATAATCACAAGCTGTAACCAGTTATTTTCACTCAGTGCTTTAACTTATTATTATACAATTGTGAACATTTGGGGTATGTTCTTTTGGTTTAAATCATTTTGGGGGAGTTTGAAGCAATTATGGGTTTCTAGTTATTGTTCTGATTGTTTGGGTTTGGTGATGGAAAATTACTTGTTTTCTTGGCGAAGCTTGCGGCTCAAAAATGTGGTGGTAGAACAATTGCAGCCCAACTCTTCCATAATTGAAACAAGATTTGTGGTTTTTAGTAAACAACTTAATATCTTGTGCAGTCTCCTTTTTCTGTTTTCAAAAACATGGCAGAAACCTCCGTGGAAAACTTCCCTTTTACTTATTCTTTTATTGATTCAAGCATTTTGAAGCTGTTTGATTAAAGTTGATCATGTCCTACTTAAAAAAAATACTTGCATAAAATCAAAACTGTGAGTTTTGAGCTGTTTTTAAGAGAAACCCCAGCCTCTATAAACCTCATGCTTAGAGGAAAAACGTTTCAGTTTATTGTCAACATTTGCAAATGCTCTGTCTCTTTGATCTAGCATTTTAAAGCGGACCTGGGAGTTATTGGGGAGTGACTGCAAAAGCAGCAGAGTGTTTAGAGCAGTGGTTCCCAAAATGTTCAGCTTTGAACTCACAAAATAGCGATCGTCAATATGTGCAACTCCAGAAATCTCTGATTTGACAACAAACATGCTTAAAACGCTGAATAATCCAGGGCTTCAGCTCATATTCACTTACTTCCATTTATGGAACAATTATACTAGCGAATGTTTTTCAATGTAATTTCTATTTATCAAAATCATCAAGTGTTGTTCTTGGTGACCCACAAGTAGGTTCCTGACCCCTAATTAGGGAACCACCAGTTTAGAGAACTTGGTTAAAGCTTCAGCAGAAGACATGACCAAGAAATGATATCTCCATCTAATCCTGTTCTGAATCCTGGCATCTATATAGTTTAAGGCCTAGCATTGCTTGAAACAATGAACATAATCCGTAGACCGTCACAGACAATGTCACAGTATCTGAAATTTGAGCTCCAAATCCTGTAAACATGAGTGTATTTTGGCCATTTTTGTGTTCCTAATATATTAATTAGCTGCCAAAAGAGAGCTAAAGTTGCAGTTTGGTAAATTCAGAGTGTTTCTAGTGCGGATGAATAGATCATTGTTTTAAAATTTCAACCAATAGACATTTAAATATCGTTAAAGTATGAAAATGATTCTGAATTCTTCTTCACATCATAGCTCAGTCATGATCAGTTTGCAACCAGGTATCAGATAATATAAATAAATATGAATAAGCATATGTCAGAAATATATGAATCTAAAACTCAATCAATACAAAAAAGGGCCTTTTGTGGGTCTGTGTGTATTTTAGCATCATCTAAATGTGAATCGATAAATCTGCTCTTCCATAATGCCAACATCTCTTGACGATGTCATCTCTCATATGGTAATATGAAGTCTTGCATTTTGTGCATAAATCATTTGTTTGAAGTGAATATGACTTGAAAAGAAAAGACAGGAGTACAGAGAGGGTTTCTGTTCTTCTTCTTTAGGCCATCAATCAGCAGCAGAAGGAGTCGCTTCATCTGGACTCCAGATTCTGTGGTTCAGCAACGCTTGCGGCCAACAATCTGATTCTTGACTAAAAGTGGCTGTTTGCACCACAGTCGTGGTGGCACTGTAATTTGCATGAACGCACTGTAAATGTTATGACGTTTGGTTTATGGTCATTTCCTACATCTGTAGGATTTACACATGAATGCGTTTTTGAGAACAAGGGTTGGATTTGATAAAACTCCAGATTGTGACATTTATTTTCACCCACTGGCAGAAAATGTAATAATTGAGTGACCTCTGAGTGTCCACTCAGATTTTAGCTCTTTGCTTCACCTCCAAAGACATTATTCATTTATTGATTTACAAAGCCCCTTCCACGACCAAAGCGAATGACCAAGGTGCTGAACGTCAATACAACATAATATAAATCCCATCAGATGAAATGTGACATAATCATAAAAACCACCAAAGAAATGCTAAAAGAAAAGAGTTAAAAACAAACATAACAAACAAAAATAAAATACAGCAAAGAAACGGCAACAATACCATTTAGTGTTTGCTATTGCTGGAATGCATTGACATAACAGTGGGTCTTCAGGCAAGACTCAATGAAGGTAACTCGCTCCACCAAAGGCAACTGGTTCTAAAGTGTAGGAGCCAACACCAAAAAAGCACGGTCCCCCCGTGACCTGCACTTGGAGCGAGGAACCACAAACAACTCCCTGTCGGCCAAGCAAAGGGCCTGTGATAGATAGGGCATGTCAATGCAGGAGGCTGGCAAGGTATGATGGAGCTGTTCCTTGTAGGACCTTGTATGTCAGTAACAAGACCTTAAATTTGGCCCTGTATTGCACTGGAAGCCAGTGAAGGGATGCCAGCACAGGAATGATATGCTCCCTGTTCCTAATGTCCATCACAAACCTAGCAGCGGAATTCTGGACCAACTGCAAGCGTTCAACCATGCCCTGACTCAGGCCGGCATACAGTGTATTGTAGACAAAATAAAAGCATGGGTGATAGACTCTAGATGAACTCTGGACAACAGGGGCTTAATTCTGGCCAGTCAGCGCAAATAAAAAAAACATGATTGTAAAACTTGGTTGATTTGTGCATCGAACTTAAGGGCTGAATCCATTCGTACTCCTAAATTTCGGACAATAGTCTTCATAATAAGCGTTAAAGGGCCCAGGTCCGCAACATTACAGGTGCAAAGAGATGTACTGGGGCTAAGAACAATGACCTCAATCTTTGCGTTATTCAAATATAAAAGGTTCGTAGCCATCCAGGAGCAGACATCCCCTGAGACGTCCATGAGTTTTGATATAGATCCATCAACGCCCTGCTGACGGGGGAAGTAGATCTGACAATCGTCTGCATATAGATGGAAGCGCACGCAATATCACCGAAGAAGATTCCCCAATGGTATTTTGTAGATGGCAAAAAGAAGCGGACCCAGTACAGAACCCTGTGGCACACCCCACTCGAGTCCTGCCAAGGTCGAGGAGGTTTCCCCTACAGTGACACAAAAGCTCCTTTCCTGTAAGTAGGAGTGTAGCCATTGTAGTGCTCTTTTACTTCCAGGCTCCACTATGATGCCAACAAAAAAAATCAAAATTATTCTTTTTGTATTTTTTATTGACAATTAGCGAACTGAAAAAGGTAACAGCTAGCCTTTATATGTGGTACCAACACAGTAAACTCCACCTCGACTATTGCTCCACCTCTCCCTAGCATTTCTACCCAAACCAAAAAGTTGTTTAGTGCAGTTTCTGGTCAGCAGAGGGCAGCAGAGTGCTGTCCCATGTGAAGCTGCTCAGCTTTCCAGTTCAAGAACCACCAAAACCAGTTGTAAAGCAATAGCTTAAAGTGTTAAAAGCTTAAGAGTCGTCATAATTGGTTTTCCTCAGTAGTTCCGTGGGAAGCTGGTGCCCAATTTCAACATTCATTGAGCCAATAGTACTACCAACTGTGCCACCATGCAGCCAAGATAAAAACAATAATACAGATGAAGAAAAATCAAAGTATGTTTCTGTGAATAATAACAGTTGAAATTTGAATAAAATAAATAATGCACAAGTCAACCTTCTTTAATAAGGAGTCAGGGTCTCAGACAGTGTAAATAATAATTAAAAAGGAAAGTACAGAATCTAGCTTGTTTTGTTTGTTCCTTTGTGACACAATCTGGCTTGTGGTGCAGTAAACCTCAGATATGTTTAGCTCCAAGTGGGTTAGTGGAGTTTCCCAGCTGCAGATTTCATTTTTAATTTGCTGAAAAAGCCAGAGGAACAACTTTTGCTCTTGAATGCACATAAATCCGAGTTGTAAATTTGAATCATGAGGCTGAATATGAAAATGAGCTCATGGCTGCTGGCAAGATGGTTTCAGCACAGACAGTTTCCCACACATCTCTGGCTGCATCAGGCATTGTGTCATATTAACGCAATCAATTACCGCCCTGCTGTATTCACACTGATATGAGATAGTTAAGACTCTGAGTCAATGGTTTTGGAGTTTTCTGTCCTTTTTTAGGCAAGGCAGCTGTATTTATATATCACATTTCATACACAGAAGCAATTCAGTGTGCTTTCCAGGAGCAAGAACAGCGAGAACATCAAACATTAAAAACAAGGTGACAACATAAAACAGCAGATTATGAAATCAAAGTTAAAAATATACAAAATTAGATGTAAGAAATAAAATAAAAAGGCAAAGTTAAAGGCTGAGCAGATACAGTGCAGAAGGTGCAGCATAGGAAAAATCATTCAAAGGCTGTTGAATACATGAAAGTTTTCAATTTTGATTTAAAAGTTACTAGAGTTGGGGCACATTTGAGGTCATGAGGAAGCTGATTCCATCTTTTGGCGCTTGCACACTAGCGCCGGCTCTACTCCGAACGGTCGGCCTCAGTCGGCCCCGCCAGGTTGTTTACACACGTCGTCCAGGACACCCTTTGGAATGCGGACGTGATAGGCGGTCTCAGAAATGTGCGCGAAAAATTGGCGCGAATATATCAGTGATGTCATGAGCGCATCTCCGAGCATGTGGGCGGGTCAAAGGAGCGCAGAGAGGTCCGCGGTGTTTTCCTTATTAAACAAAGGCATTCTGAGCAGCCTTGTGCTTTGAAGACTCTTTGCCCTCTGATATTTCATCCTGCTTTGCTGTGCGTGGCAGCCTGGCAGCACTGTGTGTGTGTGTGTGCGCGCGCGCCATTTAGTGCGTAAGTGCCATTTGTGTAGCATTGTAGCTAAAAGCAGCTTCACCCTGTTTGGTTCTGACCCGGGGTTCTACCAGCTGACTGCTTCCCAAGGATCTCAGAGCCCTGCTGGGTGTAGATACCGGAAGGAGATCCAGCATGTATTTTGGCCCCATGCCATTGAGTGATTTATAAACTAGTAGAAGCAGTTTGAACTCGATTCTGTAGTTTACTGGTAACCAGTGTAGAGATTTAAGAACAGGAGTGATGTGCTCGGTTCTCTGGGTTCTTGTTAAGACTCTAGCAGCAGCATTCAGAATAAGCTGCAGTTAAAGCGTTAAAGTTTTTAGTGTTTCTTGAACTTTTGGTGAGATTCTGTTGAACAAAAATGACCCCAGCATAACACGACTTGTGTTTTTGACTATTAACCAACAAAAATCTGAACAGAATTTCTTCTTCTCATGTTTTATTAGTAAAAAAAAAGACAAAGAAAATTGTTGTAATACAGAATAAAATGCAAACATATTATACAAGCATGCACAAATACACTAATGAACACCTCAGTCATTGGCTAACTTGTCATCAGCACACACTAGGGTCTGTATTCGTCTGTGTTGTAATGGTAATTTTAAAATTAAGTGAGTGTAAAATCCCAGCTGATTTGGCTACATCGTTTTGTTTAGCCAAGACATTATCAAGCTCAAATGAGGCGTTTAATTCTCTAAAATAATGAAAATATAGACGCTGGATTCCTGCCCAGCTGATCCCATATCTCAATGTTTTGTTGACCGATAGCTTTTGATAGCTGAATATTTACAGTCCTCCTTAAAATGCAAAAAAATTTGTAATCCTGTTACTTTTCATTTTCCTTTTGGAAAAGTTAGCATAAGACCACGTGTCTTTTATAAGGACTTTAATGTGTCTTCAAGTTGCTGCAGCTGCTGTTGGTTTTGGTTGGTGACAGCCTCTGTGCTCTTTCCAGAGACTTTATTAATGGCCAGCCTGCCGATAAACACACACACACACACACACACACACACACACACACACACACACAGACACGCACACACACACTCAAACAAATTCCAGGTGGTCCAGAGATGCCTGGCTAGTGGGCCACACACATTACCAACACAGGAAGAAAATAAAGTTTTCTATCTCCGGGACAAAACATTGATCAACAAATGACTCCTTTCTCTTTTTCCTAGAATGAAATTAATAATTGTTTGCAAAACAGAACAATTCATGCAAATCTTTCCCATTTATATCTCCTGTTTGTTGCATAATGTTTGTTCTGACTTATGTAATCTGATTACTGTTTATGAACAATGACACCAGTTTGAGAAGGATTGCCACCTGAAGTTATGGGAAAGTTGCCAATATCAGTCTGTGGTTTGACTGATTAGAACTCAGCTGCAGATAAAGGGTATAATCCTGATTAATGATGCTGCATTAATCAGCCTAATCTGGCTCCGTTGAAAGTACTGTTCTGCCCTGCAGCTGAGTCCCAACCGCACTCTTCCGTTGCCAAACCAGTTGTTGGAAAAACATTTTTAAAACTCTTTGAGGGCCTCAGTGAGAATGTTAATCCGTTACTTGTGGAATCACCTTATTAACCTTAGAATCACAAACTTTTATTAAATGCTAAAACCTCAGTGACACGTTTCAGTCAGGACTGTGTAAGGAGCCAAATCTACAGAGACTGCAGTGGTCTGATTTTGTTTAAAGAGAGCCTACTTTAATTATTTCAATACATTTGCTGTGGTCTCTAGTATGAATGAATGCCTTCTGAGTCCTTTTCTGGGGAAAAACGTTCTTGCGCTCCTGTTTCAAGAAATAAAGGTCAGCCGGAGGAGTGGGGGGGGGGCAGAAAACGGCAGGATTTGGAGTCTTACTCATTATTATTCATGATATTTAAATGGATCTCTTCTGATTGGCTAACAGAAACACAACTCTTTTGCTGCATTCTTCCGTTATCCTTTCTTGGGGAAAAATGCAAAGTTTGGTCTCTAGAGTGAATGAATGAATGCTTTGTGAGTCAATCTCTGTGGGAAAAATGCTCTGGCACTCCTGTTTCAGAAAGTAGAAGTTAGCCGCTGGAGTGGGGAGCAGAACACGGCAGGTTTGGGAGTCTTATTTACTGATATTCAGACATCTGGCATCTGATTGGTTAACAGCAACGTGACTCTTCCACTGCTTCCATTTGTTCTGCAACACTAGCCTCTTTTATAAAACAATGCCGCCAATTTGCTGCAACGCAGAGGTGGCATCTGGGTGCTAAAGGTCGCTTATAAGTGGTCAGACCGTGGCGGTAATGTGGCGCAGTCGTGTCCTTTTTATGAAAGATTACACGATGGCGGCATAAAGGAGGTATGGGGGCGGTCTCTGCGTCACGGACTTTCATGTATCTTGGACATAACTTGCTTTTTATTGCGATCAAAGCCGCGCTTGTTAAGCAGCTACAGGTGTCTGTCCTCCACCGTCCCTGTGAGCTGTCAGATGATCTGAGCTGCAGCTCTAACGGAGAGAAGCTCCCGGTGCGCTGCATCGCACAGTTTGCCATCTCAGCTGGTTCTGTTTACAAAACGAAACTTATGTCCGTGTTTACTTTCATTTTCAATATAGTTCCCGGCCGGAGCTCGGCATTAATTCATCACGTGATCATGACACCTCCCTCTGTTGCGCCAAGGCTTAATGTGCGTTTATAAGACCGGCGAAGCCGCAATATTACCGCAATATTACTATCAAGTGTGGCGGCACAAATGCCGCAAAATTCCCTCAACATCATGCCGCCATGGCGCGTTCATAAGACACACCGTTGCGGTAATATTACGCTGATTTGCCGGCATGGTGTGTATAAAAAGGGCATAATGATGTTTTATCTCCACTTATAACAAAAACCGGAAGTAGCTCTGCCATGTGGTGGAGATGCTAATGCTAACGGTTAGCTTTTAGTAGTCGAGGAGCGTCCTGCTCTCTCTGAATTACAAGTTTTTTTAGGCTGTTGTGAGAACATCTCACATGTGAACCTAGACATCAAATTCGATGATGACCAAAAAACATGCCAAGTCCGCCGTTTGAACAGAATTTTCACTCTTCTGGTTCTGTACTTACATTTTAAACAATTCAACGTTGAACCTGTAGGATTCAGGAGGTCCAGGCTCACTTGTGTCTGAGTTTGTGATGGTACCAACTGCTGTGAAGCTTTTCTTCTTGTTGCCATGGTCTCTGCTGCCCAACGCCTTCGTGTTGGGGTATGGTTGTGAAAAGAAGAGGTACAAAAAGAAAAGTCAGCTGGAGGCTATTTGGTGATCTGAGTGCAGGATGAAAGAAAGACGAGGCTAAATAGATGCCTGAAGTTCCACTCTGCTTTCCTTGTTCCTTTCCCACATTTATCTCTTTAACTTTGACAGAATGAAGAGTTCAGACCAGAAATGGGCTCACTAGTCTGATACTCACTTAGTTTCTTTGGTGATCTGATGTTGGGGTAAATAAATATCCTAGTTGTTGGCGCAAATATAATCCTACTTTCAGCTAAGCTAGAGTAAGGTTTCAGTACGAGCAGACAGACCTCGAAAACATGAAAGTGTTTGGATTCAACATTTTTATTTATTTAAACAAACTTGGTAGAAGAGATGTGTTGCATATGTCTAAAGTCCAGTTGATACAGGAGAAATGTCAACTTGGCAACTTTTTATACGTTTTAGAGTGAATCAAACCTCAGAGGACCTCCCTTTAATCTTTACTGCATTACTTTCACAAGGGTATCAGCGGATTGCAAAAATGATTCTGCCAGAATCGGTTTGCTAAACTGCAGCAAAGCAGATTATGTTGCAAAAAACACAAAATTCAAGCTGTCAACACAAATTCCAAGTAAATGATATTTTACAGCTTTTTGTGTTTGTCTTTTTTAGCTTTGTTTTCATGCTGATGGCTCAGCATAAACAGCTTGGGTGGAGTCAGATGGGATCAAGGCTACAGCTAATGATGCAAACATTCTGATACATTTAGTCAGCATTAGATTAATGATGATGACAGAGGAATTCATCTGCCAAGGTGGTTTTTGTTTCAGAGTTTAGGAGTAAATAGCAAGAGTTTCAAAATTAGTTTCTTCTGTCAACATCATTTTTTATGTTGATGTCAGACAAACACATGGGACTGAAAACAGATTCTTGTGTGAATATTTTTGAGGTTTGTTTCAAACATTCTCATTTGAGTAAGGAATATTTTTGGGTTGCAGCAAATTACATTAAATGTCTAATATTATTGAGTGGGTTCAGCTGTTAGGGCTATGAATCATTAGGGATCAGACTCCTGTAGTGTGACTAATACCAAAACATAAAGCTATTTAGCTCAAAGTAAGTGCAAACAAGCTTGAAAGGTCCTTTCTATGATCTATTATCATTTCTGCAGCATTGTCAGCGTCTGCAATGTAAAAACATTTTTGTTGATTTGGAATATTTGCCACAGAAAATCATCACTCTTGGAAAAAAGCTGTAAAATTAGAAAAACTTAGTTAATTGCATGTGAAATAATTGGACATGAATATCCTGCAAAGTGTTTGATGCATTAACTCTTTGTAAAAAAATTTTTTATTGCAGGTAGTAAACTTCCAACTTTTAGCAGTGACTGCAGGGATCTCCCTTTATAGACCAAGTTCACTTAGAAACTGTTTGCTTGTTTTTTAATTATAATCGGTCACTCTGAGTTTCAAATGCAGGCTGAACTTGAAAATAATCTTCTACCCCTATTTCCTGCATTACCTGCCGAAAGAAAATTGGTGGAGAAATGTTTCGATTAGAAAATCCAGTCAGATCTACGTCACAGTGAAAATTAGCATTCATGGACTCACCCATCTTGGCTCGCCATGGGGAAGGCTGTTGTTGATTTAGCGTCCAGGAGAGAGCAGTGCGCGTCTTGGCTAGTAGAAGCTAACCGTTAGCATTAGCAACTCCCCAACATGAAAGAAGTCCTTCAGGCTTGAGTTGTTTGTGGAGATAAAACATTGCAGAGCAAACGGAGGCAGTGGTAGAGTCACGTTGCTGTTAGCCAATCAGAGGCGAGATGACTGAATATCAGAAACAAGACTCCCAAACTTGCCGTGATCTGCTCCCCGCTCCAGTTGCTAACGTCTACTTCCTGAAACGGGAGCGCCGGAGCATTTTCCCCACAGAGGCGGACTCACAAGGCATTTATTCATTCATTGCAAAAAAATAAAATAACTTGTTCTGTAAAGCTGTTATTTTATCTATTACAAATCAACATTTTAGTGCTTTAAATGCATTAGAGTATTGCTGATTTACTGTACACCTAAAAAGGGCTGGCTGCAGTATGTTGGCGTGCAGTCTTTTGTACACAGAAATAGCTTTAAACTCTACAAATCATGAGGCAACAGATTGGTACCGTATGGCCCTGCAAACCTGGAATGAACGCTATGCTCCATAAAGACAGAATGAGGTACACAGACTTCAAAGAGACCTGGTACTGGTGATTTTATACCTATTGAAAATTTGAGGTACTCAGGTAAAACATAAATGTAAAATAAATGAGCTTTTGGGTAAAACAAAGCAGAAACATTTCAATCCTTAACAAGCTCTAACATTCATTTCTATTAGTCTATAAATTACATGCATTAGACATATGCTATAGAAAAAAATCTGTTCAGTTTTTTCTAAGGAAATGGAAAAAGTTTAAGGCTGTTTCAAGAAATAGGCTAATTCAAATATCAAAGTGTGATGGAAAAAAAACGTTTGACATATATTAGGACCAGCTAAGCTCCTTGCTTTTTTATTTCATGTCAGGTAGCCTATAGTTGGACCATTGCTTTATTCATTCAAAAGACGCTTTGCAGACTTGCATGACTGAAAATGAAGATCTGTGATGCAGCTTGATGGCAAAAACTAAAGACTGTACTGTATATATAGATGAACAACTCATTTCCATTGTCTTCCGCTGTCCCATAGTGGAAGCCATAACATCTCACTTACACTGCATGACACTGTTTTTAGAGCCAGAGTCTGCACCCAGGGTGTGGGACTACAATTATTTTTAGGAATCGAATAACCAGTTACAGTTAAATGTTAAAGAAAAATAAATATTTAAAGACCAAGTTCACCAAGGAAGCATTTTTTACTTGTTAATTTTGAAATACTCTGAGTTTCACATGCAGGCTAAATGCGAAAACAGTCTTCTACACATTTCCTGCATCAGCTGCTGACGGGGAAATAGACAGGGAAACGCTCAGATGAGAAAAGCCACACAGATCTACATCACACTGTAAATTTGCATTCATTGACTCCCCATCTTGACTTGTGACAGGGAAGCTGTTGATTTAGCGTCCAGGAGAGAGCAGAGAGTGTCTCGGCTAGTAGAAGCTAACCATTAGCATTAGCACCTCCACACCGCAGCAGAACTCCTTCAGGCGTGTGGTATTTGTGGAGATAAAACAGCAACGTGGCAGAGTGAACGGAGGCAGTGGAAGAGTTGCTGTTAGCCAATCAGAGATGATATTTCCAAATATCATGAATATTAATGAGTAAGACTTCAAATCCGGCCGTTTTCTGCCCCGCACTAAAAACTACATCTAACAGGAACTATTATTTATTCCAGAAAATATGTTTACCTAAAACCTGTACTGCATCCATCCAGTAGGGGGCACTTATTTTTTCAGCTCGTCATATTGAGGAATTTCTGCAGTGAATGTTTTGCTTTTTAACTAATTCTGCAGATTTTATTGAGGCCAAAATATCCTCCCGTATTTATCTAATTTAGCACGTGTGTGTAATAGTACCAACAAAGTATTAAACTGTAGAATACCCACCTTATCATTTCAAGGATTTGGGACCTAAACTAGTTATTTTCTTTTCAGAACTACTTTAATCCATCTGAATCTATCACTCCTTGCTGTTTTTTCCATTTATCATGCCAGTGCTGTCACATACGCTCGTCAATAACAGCTAAAACGTGTGGTTGAAATCACGTTAATTTGACTTGTCCCAGTCTTTACAATTAAGAAACTGTTAATTTTATTACAGTGTTTCAGACAGCCACTTTTAAAACCAGGATTTACTGTTCTAAAAAAAGTCCTGCTCAGTTTTATGATCAAATTTACAGCCTCTGTGATGTGTATGTCTGAGGAATTTGGTTACAAGACACAAATACTGCAGCCTTGTGGTCGTAAACTGAGCGGTGTGGAGAAACAGCCGTGTCAGAACTCTGGTGTAAAGCGAAGACAAATTGGGGGTCTTGTGTTTTTGGAATTTTTTTGTGGCAAATCCTGCAGTTAAGACCGGAGAAAAATGTGAATAATCACGTCATGGCAATGCACTTTTAGTTTTATTCAAAAACAAGAAAGATGAGTAAATTATTTCAATAAAAGGAAGAAAACAATGTTAGCAGAACAATAAGTTAAATACAAAAAATGGTTAAGACATTTGAGATGCAAAAGCGTGTAATTGACAAGTGTGCATTAAAGAGAACAAATATGTACAAGACCAAAGACATAATTTAAAGAAAATACTAGCATAGAGCAGCTAAACATGAAAAAAAATCACTTTTACTTCAGATCAAAAACATTTTTATTAGAAATATTAGCAAAATAAAAAATAAAATCACTCTTTTCCACCTCATTCACTTGAATATTCACAATATGACTGATGGCTACACAATTAAACACGTTTTAACTTCCTAAAAAGTCTCTGTCAGGAAATGAAATTACACACAAACTAATCTTTCCTCCTCTCAGAGGAAATGTTGACATAGATTTCATTTGCTTTATGACCTTGGCTTTAATCAGACACATGAATTCATCACAGGAAGGGAATTAAACTGCGTTCGTCCAACTTGTCTTTTTCTCTCTTTCAAGGAGAAACCGTAACGAATCTATGTAACAGATCCAAAAAATATAAAATGGTGAGTATTACTCCCACATGTTGAGTCCCAGTTTGCATTTTTTATGACTTGGTGGTCTCAAATGCACTTTTAAAAATTTGTAAGTAGAAGTGAAGAGTATTATGGTGTTAAAGTAGCGAGAGTTTACAGACACCCAGGGCACTTTTGTTTTTAAAATTGTAAAAAAAAATAAAAAAATGCATGAAAGATGAAATCTGTCTTTGTATAAGAAAGAATTCAGGCACTCTTCAAACCAGTGTTGCATCAAATGGATTAAGCTAAATTAACCAATATTTCACTGTGCTGAGACCATTTATGACCTTTATGCATGTCAAAAATATCGACAAATTCAAAAATTTATGAAGACATATGACAAAATATCAATAAATTAAAATTTCTTTGCAGTTTATCCTCATTTTAGTCCCAGTCCACACGTAGCCAGGAATCTCCCAAAACGAAGATATTTTTCTACGATTCGGTCTGTCATCCACACGAAAACGCATATTTACACAACGAAAACGAAACTTTTTTTAAAACTTCGGCCAAAGCGAAGATTTGCGTTTTCTCTGTTTTCAGCGTTTCTGTGTGGACAGAAATAACCGGAGTTTTAGGTTTCACAACGTCACTGTCTGCGACAAAAATGCTGACGGCCCATGTGTGACCTGTGTTTGCGCTACAACATGGATGCCCTCAGAGCTGTGCTCGCGTTATCAATCGTCCTAGCGCTTTTTGACGCTTGTTGACTTTATACTCCAAAACTCCATTTAAGAGCAATTCTACCTCCTTATCGGTCCACACAAGCGAGCTAGGCGCCATGTTTTATGTTTTGTTGAACAGGAAGACGAAATGGATAAGACTCGGGAGAACTACTGCCACCTACAGGTCTGGCATGCCTATGAATGTGCTTAATGCACTCATGCAGTTACATGTGGGTGGAGTTTTTTCTAAAAACGAGGTGGTGTGGATGCTGCTACTTTTTGGAAGGGCAGATATTCGTTTTTTTAAAAACCCGGCTATGTGTGAACAAGACCTTAGTTCTAAATTTGTCATGCTTTGAATTTCTGATCCTCTTGTTTTGTCTCTAACTGGTCCCAACTTGGTCATGAACCTCTCCTAAAATCGTCTCTTTTCTCCCATCTTTTTGAAAAGGACATCATTGACAGTTCTGCAACTATTCGAGAACATTTGTCCTTCGAATTTTGTTTAAAAATGACTCAAGAGAGTCATTAGGAAATCAAAAACCCCTGCAAATGCTTCGAGGCACTAAAGAAACTAATAAATGTCCTCTACAATTTGCAGCCCAGTGAGACTCGAGCTTAAACATTAAACTCAGAGTTTTTGTAACTTTTCATTTCATATATTAATGTGCTCGTATGGAGAAGCTTTTAAACAATTTTGAAAGTTACATATTTTTGACTACTCCAAATTTCTATTAGTGAATCCATTTCCCAAGCTTACTGAAAGGCATTTTATTTTAAACACAGCTAAATATTTTTTTTTGTCCTGACGAAGGCCAGTGTGGCTGAAACTAGTTGACATGTTTTTATTTATTTAAGCCATGGAAAAATAAAGTCTTTTTAACTATTTTCATCCTCCTGAGTGCCACAGACCTCTCTCTTTTGTTGCTATACCTGAATCCCAGAACTGAAGCGCACCGGGAGTATTCACAATCTTTCTGCACCCTAGAAGCACTCCATGCCCTTCTGCTGTTTTTGATGCAGCTAAAACATTGTTACAAAACTGCTGTAAAGTGGGTTTTTAAAGAAAGAAAGATGATTTTTCCAGTTTTGTGATGGAAAAACTCTGAAAAGTGAATTGCATGTAATAAAAAAGCCCTTTTATGAGTATAATGTTTAACTGTAGCAATGTGAAAAGACAAAAACCCATAACCAAAACATGACTATATTTAACTGGTATGTTGAATTATTTTTTTTATTTAAATGAAAGTTGTCTCCAAAATAAGGCAACTTTTAACAATAAAGCCTCAACGCTGCAAAAGCATCAATGTTAAGGCTTTAGTGTGAAGTGTTTCAGATTGATCTTTGCAACCTAGGACTATAAATTAGATAAAAGTAGAATAGTTTGAGTATTAAATGTTTGCAATCTGAATGTGAATTCTGTTTTCTCTTTTCATACCTAGCTGTTTTCCTCCGTGGACTGAGTTTATTTTAAACGTGCTTTAAAGGTCCTCAGACGCAAGCCTCAGTCTGTCCTATTTTAATATGTACATAGTATTTAACAAATCCATCAGAGAGGAAGTACTGATAGAAAAACAAAAACTTCATACCTCCCCACCCCAAAAAAAAAGACAAAGCTGATCCAACATCACAGGTTCTGTAAGGCTTGTACACCCAGCAGCCCTATTCTACCATCTGCTGTGATTAAATGACAAATAACATCAGTCTGTTAATTCTAGACTAACTCCACCTTGGAGTTGGGGTAAACGGCCACAACATCGTAGCCCTCTGGAGGCTGGACGCGAGCCTTGGCGTGGGTCTCGCAATACAGATTGTCCTCGATAAAGAAGTAGCCCCTCTGCTTTAGGTTGATGCCGCAGTCGTCACACATGAAGCAGTCGGGATGGTAGAGTTTGTCTCTGGCCTTCACGATGGTGCCGCTGCACAAAAGTCAAGGGGAAATGTCGGTTATTATTCCAGTATCAACATATGAGAGAGGCCTGTAATTTTCATCAGAGGTACGCTTCAACTGAGAGACAGACTAAGAAAATTTCAGGAAATCTCATTGTTTTATTTTTATAATGGTGCAGAAAAAAGTAGCCTGGCAACCCATTCTATATGTGAATATATAGTCTGGCCATGACCCATAGACAGATCTCAGTGGTGGGGCAGATTCTACGACTGTCTTTCAAACGTTTTTCACATGCTGTTGGACAACGAACAATGTGACGTACTCTATGGATGTTAGTCAATGGGGCAGTCTGCCATACATTGTCAAAGAAGACACAAATACATCCTTTTTCTAAATAAAGGACTTGAGTACCTCAGAGAAAAGCCCAAGTCTAAATAGTCCAAAGTTGATGCCAAAGTGGTTTAAAAACAGCCGCCACCATCTCTGTTGTTTCGCTCCGTCATAGCGCTGGTGCTAATCCCGCCCACCAAACCTATAGAGAGCTGTGATTGGCAAGACACAAAACTGCTCAGGCCAATGGTAGACCTGCTGTGGCTACAATGGCGCATGGCTAGACCCCCTGCTTAAGCCAGTACATGCTCAGGCTCATCTAAAGTTTGCCAGAGACCCTCTGGATGATCCAGAGGAGCATTGGGAGAATGTCGTGTGGTCAGATTAGTGTTTGAAGGGGAAAGAATGCAGAGATGCATCCCAAGAACACCATACCCACTGTGAAGCATGGGGGTGAAAACATTATGATTTGGGACTGCTTTTGTGCAAAGGTGACAGGACAACTGATCCATATTAGGGAAAGGATGAATGGGGCCAAAAACCTCCTTCCATCAGTGAGAGCATTGAAGAAGAAACATGGTTGGATCTTCTAGCGTGACAATCCCAAACACACCACCTGGGCAATGAAGGAGTGGCTACATAAAAAGCATTTCAAGGTTCTGGAGTGGCCGAGCCAGTCTCCAGACCTCAATCCGACAGAGAATCTGTGTAAGCAGCAGAACGTGTGTGTTGCCCAGCGACAACCTTAAAACATCACAGGTTCAGAGAAGATCTGCATGGAAGAATGGGCCAAAATACCAGCAACAGCAGGTGGTATAGACCTACATGAAACATCTGATCTATGCTGGTGCCAACCAAGGTTACATTTCAAAGTATTGAGATGAACTTTTGTTGTTGACCAAATACTTATTTTATGCACAAATACAAATCAATCCTCTAAAATTCATACTTGAGATTTCCTGATTTCTTTTTCATATTCTGTCTCTCACTTGATGAAAATTGCAGACCTACATTTTTTAAGCGAGACAACTTGCACAATCTGTGGCTGCCAATAATTGTTTATACCCAACTGCAACGTGCAAACCCTTTTCTTCTATATATCCAGCATTAAAGGTGTTCTGTTTGGAGTTTTTGGGCGTGTGCTTAATTTTGCGAAAAACCTTTGTCAGTGCCAATTACAGATGTTTGTAGGGATCATTTAATGATGAGATCGTTTTTTATAATAGTGTAGTTGAGCTCAAAATGAATTTACTTTGCAATTTAAAACAACCTGTTAAAGCCCAAGTGTGTAATAACATCTTGATTTTTCATTTCTTTTCGGAGCATCATTGGGCTGTCCAAGTGAAATAAATGAAAATGCATAATTTAGGCCAAGAGTAAAAAGCAGACGGAGAAAGTTTCAGGGAGGCAGCGTCACTGTAGAGCAATGACTTTTAAATGCACACTTCTCAGCTGTTTATTCAACCTTCCATTATCAATGCAAAGCAGACATTATCATGTTTTATGGCCACTTCTAGCCCTGTTTGCATATTAATTTCCATGTTTTATATCGGGGAAGATGTAAAAATAACAAAACATGGCACTATTGCACTTGGAAACTAAATTGCCTTATTAAATTTGCCTGCTAGCTGCTGCTAAGTTTAGAAGCTCTGGGCTTTACTTAGTCACCCTAAGCAGCTTTAACAACCTTAAAGGGTCATTAGCTGCTCCCAATACGGTTTTACTTTGTGGACTTTGAATGTTATAATAATCCTGCTTCTTTTTTTAAACCTCTTTCCAATAAACTCGCATGGCTAGCAGGATAAACGTCTGACACACTTGAAAATGCTCCGAGGTCACAACAGGCTTACTGTGCCCTGCAAGCCCCCACAAAGATGTCTTGTTAATGAGAAATGGAAGCACATGACATCAGCGCTTACCTGCAGCTGCTTTATAGAGGGATTACCGGTACTTGTGGTTACTTTGGCAAAAGGACCATGTGTGCGAGGACGTTTCTGCACCCATGTGTAACTGTGCAGCTATTTGGGAAAGGGTGTGGAGGGCAGCTTTGATTAATCATTAAAGTAAACTCTCTGAGACGTTTCGGCCTGTTGGTGCAGGTTGAGGGGTGTTAACCTCTCTGATTCAGATCTGAGTAGAACGTTGACTCACCTGGCGAGGTTTTTAGTCTTAAACTTTACGACTGCAGGTGGTGTGGTAAAATAAGGAAAAGAAATTCAATTTCCAGATGTGTTTTTAGTGTTTTTGCAACCAATCATTCACAGCTACCTGATTATCTTTGCTCTGTATGTTGACATTGTCCTTGGTATATAATATTTCTGCTACTTTCACCGCACAATAAAAAGTAAAATGTTCATAAAATACTTACACAATGCCGTTACAGCAGCGTGTGCACTGGGGTAGCTTCTGAAGGCCAGACATTGGGCTGGGAATGGGGTTGGTAATGGGGCTTCCCAGTTTTTGTATTGGAGACCTGACTGGAGACCTCAAGCTTCTCATTCTCTCAGTTGGAGACATACCTAGGAGAAAGAATACCACCACAAACTAATGTAAACATGACTAAAATTTTAAATTTTACAAACAAGCATGCATGTTTGACCAAACACAAAATTATTGGTTACAAGAAATTTAATATTGAAGTGTTTAGAAAAGTCGCTATTGATTTTGTGAACACAGACAATGCCGTATACTTCCATAGAACGATGCATCCAACTACAGCCCCTTTCAGATCACACTTTCCGTCCATGATCTACACACGTTTTGCACATCTTGGTGATTTTTTTGAAGGTATCAATATAAAAAGGTGGTTTGGAACATCTTGAGAGGTACTGACAAAGCCAAATTGGACATGATACAAATGGGTAAATTGATATAGTGGGACAAATTTAACGGAGATTATATATAGCTAGGGGCACCATCTGTCCATGACGTTTTAAGTAACTAGTTTTGCCTAATGATGAATGGATTTGGACAGCCAACAAAGGAATCGCTGCACAGAACTCATCCGCCTTTGTTAAAAGAATAAAATGTCCAACAGTCATAAGTCCTGCTGAGTTCTACGAACGCACCATTTGGTTTCCGGATTCTGGCTGCCTGTTGTAAAAGCACACATAATCTCCCCAGATTGATGTGTGATGTGACAAGTGAAGCAGGGGTTTTGTGTTTTCGTGTTTATCCCAGGACTATGATCCAAACAGGGCTTATGTGTATTTGAGGAAAAATCTTTCAAGTTTCACGTGATAAGACCTTACGATGTCAGGTCTTTATGAGGCTGGAATGTGACTGAAGTTGAATGTTCTACACGCCGTTATCTCGATTGGGTTCTTTCTCACTTCTGACAACCTACATTCAACTTATAGTAATGCTCAAGCTGACAACACATGTTAAATGTATTTTTACCATTTGATTAACCTCACTGTTGGGTTATGCTTAAGGCAACTCAGAAATGGCAGAGTTTATTTAGTGATTCTGATAAAGACATAAGTATATAGTTTTTATTAGTCTGGCTACCTTGATGCATAAAACCATGTAGAAAAGTTGAGGAAAAAATCCTGGTTTTGAGTTAACACAGATTCTTTCATCTGTCACTGATGTAACATAAACCTGGACAGTGTTAAAATAATCAGACCCTATTGCTTTTTTTTCTGACGAGGTCAGGCCACGGTGTATTTTTCACACCTTGACAAGTCATAACACGAGACCAGCCTGACACCATTTCGTAGACAGGTCTATTACAGGCTTAGACCTTACACAGAGCTCTTTTTCACAGCCGTATAGAGTGAAGGTGTTGAGATGTAGAAACCCACACCCTGATTTCTCCTTTCTTCTCTTGCATTGCATTCACAAAATTTTCCCTTTTCTATCTCTATCTCACACCTTGTCCTCTGCACGACTCCGCTGTGTCTCTGGTACTTCCCAGTACACTCCATTCAAGTGTCAAATTCAGTTGTGGTATTTCCTGCAAGAAATTCATCAGTCAACCTGGCTAAGCACCAGACAGGGAAAACATCCTAAGCTCCAGAGTTCACGAAATAACCGTCACACCGTAACGCTACATCCACACCATAAACACGCGGACATGTGATGGCATTTAACCCTTCTATCCCCTTAACTGCATTTTTTTGTGCTCAAAGAAGAAAAACGTTAGAAAATGAAAGGGTTACATAAGGGTTAACTTTAGAGGTCGACTGATATTGGGTTTTTTATTGCAGATGGCCAATTTGCGCTACCAATATTCTGGGCCAATTTTCATGGTTGATATCTAGATGTTTTGCACCTCATTTTCATGCTAAAATGTCACTAATAACATCAGTTGATTCACAAAAGTTCTGAAACCGAATCAGTTTTCTAACATTGAGTTTAACCAGCTGTTAAATCTTAATTTTGTGCACTGCTCAGTTTTAAAATCAGACATCTAACTAAAGTTAATCAAGCACATTAGTAGACTGACCAAGTATTAAATATTCAAAACTGGTAAATTATGAGAAATTTTTGTTGAAAATAATTTTTTGGAGCATTTATTAAGCAGATGTTATTCAGGAACATAAATATACATTTAAATTTAATTCTGCAGCAGCACCGGGCTGCCTGGGGATGTGCCTGACTTTAAATCGGCTTTACTAAGGAGTTATATCGGCCATTGCTGATATATAAAAAATGGTAAATATATATCGATCTACCCCTAGTTAACTTACTGGCAAAAGCGGTTGAGAATTGGCTTCTTCGCGCCTAACTTCAGTTCTGTTACAACCCATTTGCAGAACAAGATGTTAATTATGGGGTCTGATGATCGTGGAGGTGGTACAGACGGTTTAAAGCTTTCCCACAGATGCCTTGTTTTATTAGGAGCCGTCAGCTTAGACCTTCAGGTATTTAGTTCTGCCTGCTTAAAGTGAATGAAAGTGACATGCTTCATACTGGATGTCTGAGCCACTTCAGTGGTTTCAAGAGCAGCAAAGGCAGATCAGAGGAGCACAAGCCCAAACTGCAGCATGACCTCCCTTCACTGATGATGTGCCAACAGAGGATATTCAGGCCAACAGGCCAACTATGACTACCACTAACCACGGTATAATTACCCTGCATCTGGAGCCTCACTCAAAGCACCTTCTATCCCGCAGTAACCTTATATGACTGCTTCATGATAGGCTTGAGGGCTGGCATTAGGTGTCGGGATCGATATCTAATGAAGTCTAATTGAGAATAGTTCATGTACAACATGAGAACACGTGGAACAACTTCCTGTGTGACTTTTTCTAACGTTGATGCTTTCTTTTGCTTTTATTGTTACTTGACTCTATGTAACTGTTAGAGCCTGTGGAATTCTGGGTAAACAGACACTTTTGTTTACTCTAACTTTAAAAGCCCCTAAAAGTCAACACGGTCTCTGCAGGAGCTTTCTCCTTCAAACGGGGAACCGGCTAGAGTGATTTAAAAGCCTGACAATGAGGCATGCATTCAAAGAGTGACGATTTGACTTAAACCTGAGTGTCAAATGTCAACTTGACCCCCCCCCCCCCCCCCCCCCCCCCCCCCCCCCCCCCCCCCCCCAATTGTGGGGTCGTTTTAAAACAACAACGGAGGTGTGTGCAACATCTGTGGCTGGATTTCACATTCTCACACAGATTAAATGTCACTTTTAAACCCTGACAGAGATGCACACGGCTTCTAAAAGGGTCCCAATGTAAACTTGAGGCGTCTCCCTGATCCTAAAGCAGCAATTAGCATCACAAGCTGAAAGACGACGCATAGCGGAACAGAGAGGTTGCTTTTCATCTCATCAGTTCATCAGCATGTGTTGTTTTTATGTCATCCATCTTCTTCAGCTCTTGCGTTCATATTCCTTTAAATGGTTTAAGGAGTGATAAATGAAAGGAACTGTGTGGTTTGGCTCGGCTCCAGACGTCACCGCTGGAGCCGTTTGCATTGTTCCTCATGCTGTGAATTATCCCGTCAGCGCTCACATCAAAGGATAAAAGCCTGAAATGTTATGATAGTATTTTACAAGAAAAGAAAATGGAAGATTGATTTAGTTCAAAACATTAAAGATCAGTTTTAATCCAGCTGAATGGCTTCATTATATAATATGACAAGATGTATGGAATTAATATGTTCAAATTGAAATGAAAAACAAACATAATCCTTCAAATTATTTGATTTTAGCAAAACTGATGAACAGAAAGTGGTAAAATCAGAATATTTTTTAAAAGAATTTTGCACTATTTCATGTGAAAAAAAAACCTTCAAAGTTTCAAATTTCATATGCATGAGTCATTATTATGTTTTTTTTAGTGACTATGTTGTCAAGGACCTAATAAAAGTGCTTTATCAAACGGTGAAAGTAGATAAGATATCCAAAGTCTCTAAAGTGAATCTAGTGTTAAAGTGTTGAACACTTGGAAAAGTTCAAGGAAGATTAATCCCACTTGTCACAATCCGACGTTGCAGAATATGTACGCTTCATCACAAGAAGAGTTCTGTAATCTAGGGTTTTTGGTGAACTTATTTTATATGCATGCACATGTTTCATTTATTTATTTTTAAAAATGTTGTACACACTTCAGCTCAGTGTGAACAAAAAACTTTGCCTGCTGCACACTGGAAGCATCAGCGTTGCGGAACGGCAGCGGAACAGTTTACTTGCGATATTCGCTGCATGCCAGTGCACACTGGGTGAATCTCAGCCGTGAAGCGGCTTCACCGCCACGCTCCTCGCTGGACTCGCGAGATCACAAGATCCCTCGAGACTTGAAAGGTCATGGTTTGTTTATGCCATCCGCCATTAAACCAAAAAGAAGGAAATCACGTTTGACATCGCTGTTTGATGTCATATATAAAGTTTTTCCTCTCCACTGCCAGAAAAAACACACCGCTGCACGTCTCAAACGATGCGGAAAGTAAATAAGCTGTGGGGTCACTTGTATAGACATAACCTATATGAAATCGCATCGCTGCAATAGACTTTTATTTTGCAAATACCAGGCATTTTACACTGACACCGAGTGTGAGTTCCTGTCTAGCCCTATGTTAACTGCAGAAATTGATGCATCCCAGAAGCGGCACGTGGCAAAAATAGAACTCGATCCTCGATCTTTAGTGGCGCAGCATGCTGCTTCTGGGATACGTCTGAAAATTGCCGCGTCGTGGCTGGTTTGAATCACCTCCATAGACTATAATGCCGCTGATGTTTCCAGTGTGCAGTAGGGGTAAGAAAACTATAAAAAAAACAGCCTTTATTTACTTCTAGAAAAGGGAAAAATTAACAATTTTAATACTGTAAAATAATTTACAGCCAGATTTATTAAACTAATGGCCATATTAGTGATAGTGGTGAATCACTGGGTTAAAGGTCCATTCCAACACTCGGCTCTTAATTAGCACCCCTTAAACTTCTGTCCTGCTTTGATGGTAAACATGAAACATGAAAAGAAGGTTTTAGTTCCAGGGATTAGCCTCCTTCTGCTGCCGTCAGCAGCACATGACCCCTTCTGAAATGCTGGAATGCCAAGTGGTCAGACAGGAAAGCCATATATTTCACTTTATTGTTTTTTTGTGAAGTTGTTTTTGCAGTAAACCTCCTTATAAAAACTTCCCTCCTCTGCATGTTTATCCATAAATGTGCCGTTTTACAGCACTTCATCTTTCTCCATTTTCCTTTTGTCTGCTTTTGTCTCCATTTTATTCTCTCTCTCTCTCTCTCTCTCTCTCTCTCTCTCTCTCTCTCTCTCTCTCTCTCTCTCTCTCTCTCCCTCTCTCCCCCTCTATCTGTAACATGTCAGTTTTTCTATAAAAGGAAAACTATGCCACTATAGAGGAGTTCTGAAGAGTCAGACAGAAACTGCGCAGGAGTCACAGACCTCATCTGCATGGCAGGAAATATTTATTTCCAATGTCTAGAGTTTACATGAACCATCTGTGTGCAGTGCATTGATGCACAGCCCTTATAAAGGGCTTTTTAATACCTGATTTGTGCTCCCTCGTGTGATAGCTGACTGTTTTATGTTTCACTAAATGAAACAGGCTTTTTAAAGTTGCTTTCCTTTTGTTTGTCACATCTAAGCACTGGCGGCTCCTCCATAGGGGGCACCGCCCTCCCTGACTTGAAGGGAGAAAAAAAATCTAAAAAGTAAATAAAATTACAATATTTATTCATATATTTTCTATACATATGTCAGATTTAATTGTGCCTACATGCAATCTGAATGATTTACTCATCATTTTCACCAACTGTCTCTCATTAAACGGTGAATTTCCTCCACTAGACTCGTTTCAGCAAAGCTCCACCCACGCCCACTACAACAAAACGCGCCTATAACAGCGTCTTAGGTGAGCCTGCTATTGTATTGGCTTTGGTAGTCCAGCGGCATAATCATCTGTCTTTGAAGATGTTTGAGTTGTTAGAATTTACCTCCACAATAATCCTAATACCCTAAATCGACTCAAACCTTTGGTGTAGTACATATACAAACACATAAAGCCATACCTCCATCCTCAGCCTCCAAGATCTCCTGGAGGTACTTGAAGGAGCCAGACTGTTTGGGCTCTGAGACCGGCTCTTCGTAGTCCTGCAGCATCTTGTAAACGTCTGACTGGAGGTCAAAACCATTACGGCCCCCAGGGGACTGTGTGGGAGGCTCTGGGCTGCAAAACACAAAGGAAGCCAAAGACAGTAGTTAGATTTTGCAATGAAACGGAATCATGATGTGAGCAGAAAGGGTGACAAACAACACAAGTTATCTTTTTACTGGTGTCCAAATGCTAAATGTTACATGTTAATGCAAATGAAACCAGTGCAGCAGATTTGGCTCGTTGTGTAATTTTATTTTCTTCACAGAAAGAAGGTCTCTCATCTTGCTCGGGGGTCCTCCCACAGTCCAGAACCATGAATGTTAGGTTAATTAGAGTTTCTAAAATAAACACAGGTTTGCCATGTGATGAGCTGCAGATCTGCTCTTGGTAACCCTTGTTTTCCAAATGCCAGTTTGAGTAGAAGTCTGTCCCAGTATGAGCAGACGCAGCTCAGAGTTGGTGTGGAAAATGGACAATTAGCATTTTAGAAAACGCTGCAATGAAAAACTACTTTTAAAAGTAGTTTTTTCTTTCTTTATGGCTTTGTTCAATAGGGAGCTTAAGTCTTCCTCAACTTCAGGTCGGCTCATGGGTCCCATAAACGAAAAAAAGACTAAGGGAATAGGCTTGTTTCCACTATCGGAACTTCCCGGCATGCGCATGTCTCCGCTTCACCGGGCTGGTCAAACGTGTCGTTTTCAGGAACTTTTGGAGTACCTGAACAGGGGACAGTACTCGGAGAGGCCCGGCATTAGTAAAATTAGAACCATCATTTGTGAAGCAGAATGGAAGCAAAAGCAAATAACCACAGTTCGCGCTGCTTTAAAATTGCCGATATTAGACTCCCAACACTGAAAACTTAGTAGAAACCCCCCACAACAACGTAATTCATGTGGCTTTGCTGTCTCCCTGAATCACACATATGCTGTACTTCAAATTAAATGAAAAATAATTGTGTATTTCCACAATGTCTGTCATTTGAGACTTATTTGCTTGTAAAAATTTGTAATTAAAATGACTACAAATCAGACGTCACATATATGACATCACCGGCACCGCAGAATCTCTTCTCCCCCAGTGTAGCCGCTACTTTCTACACGGCCAGATTTATAGTGGTTTTCTCCATGTTTAACGCTTCTTCGTTCATCCTGGAAGAAGGATGTGAAACTCGCTAAACTCACAGCCATTTTTCTTCTTCTCCTTCTCCGTGTCTGGTTTGATGACATCAACTTTGTGAGACGAGCAATTGTAGTCCTCTACGTGTTTTCACACAAAACCTAAAATAATTTGTTCCGCCTGTCAAAAATAAGCGCTTTCTTGGCATCAAAGTGTGTCTTTAAAATTCACGGACATCATATGTTAAATCCATGGCACATATCAAACGGGATCAGAAAATAACTTTAATTACTCCATAGACTCATATTAAGTTTTTTTTTTTTTGACAGTAGGGGATTCATGGACTGGAAGTAGATGGGCATGACTTAGGCTCCTTATTGTTCTGCATTTGTGCTTCCAAGGGTTAATTTTAGTAATTTTTGTTGTTGAAATATGCAAAATAATTTTCTGTTTCATAAAATTGCTTTTTGCAATTGTGTTTTGTTTCTGTTTTTGCTGTTGATTTTGATAAATTGCTCTTAGGTTTTGTTTTAATTGATGATGCATTTTGTTGTGTTTTATAGTTTTCGGTCTTGTGTTTTTATTGTTCAATTATTACATTTAGTAAGATGTTAATGTATTTTTCATTCAAGTTTACTATGTTTGGCTAGTAAAATGTGGAAACAGGGTTTTAAACAGAATATTTCATTTAGCTGACGTGTATCCTTTTTCCGTCTACATTCAATTCCCTTATGCATAAAATCTTATTGGTATCACCTCTGTGTGAGGACTCGGCGTGCTCATCCATCCACTAGATTACTCCCAAATTTCTACGTATGGGTCCCCTCTCTGAACAGATTTAAAGCTTCAAACTTCACGGCTGCTGACAGACGAGTGCAAATCCAGACACACTTAACAGCATGTTTGTCTCCAGGCTTCTCTTTAGGAAAAGAGAAAATCCTGAGTGACAAAATTAAATCGGAGCATTGAATGTGTAGGAGAAAGTGTGGGGCGGCATCCTATATGCAGCGCTTTGGTTAACCCTAACCCTAAATCTTTGTGAAAGCTTGGAAATCTGGTGATTAACAGTCTAGTTGTTGGGAACACTGGGAATGCTGCAGAGGAGGTTAACTGGGAGACAGAAGACACACATTTATTACCCACTGGAGGGGATGCACAACAACAAATGGCTTTTCCAGGCTTCCAGGGCCGTCTGTGCAGGTGTGTTCAGACATCCAAACTATGCGAGCGTTAGGGTCTTTAAACAGCCGCATCTGTTAGGTGTAAAATACTGCAACCCGGTTTTTAAAAGAAAATCCCACCCTGAGAGGGTTTAACAAGAGAAAGTTTGATGGATGTTGCAGGGAGTCACAGGAGAAGCTCTAATATGTCCTTGTGTGTTTTTCTCACAGCAGCGGTGTGCATTAGCTGCAATCTGGGAAATGGTGGAGAGATATTTTAAAAGCCGATAAGCCTGAACATAAAAGCTGCAGCTTAGATAAGGTTCTGTTCTTAAAGGTTCACACAGAAAATAAAATGTCTCTGTTCTTTCTTCAATCTTTGCTTTGTGAAAGGAAAACAGTAAATAGATGCAAGAATGAGCAAATTTGGGTTTGGAAATTCAGAAAATGTTTATGAGTAGATCTACTTAAGCCAAAAAGCTTGTACGACGTGGCCTCATTTAACTTGGTTGAAGCACACGAACTTTTATTGTCTCACCTGTGTGTGGCGCTCAGGCTGAGACCCCCCATCTTGCTTGGCAGGGATCTGTCTCCGTTGCTGCCATTGTTGTGAGAATAAAGCCCTGCTGGGTTATTGTACTGAGCATGCCCGGTTCCGTTCCCGTAGCTGTGGCCGTTGTTGGGTCTGGAGTGTCCATTGTTGAGGTGGGTGACCTGAGGAGGTGGAGGGGACTGGGGTTCAGACGTATATGAAGGTTTCCGACCGTAACTGCCATAACCGCTGGTGATGGGGCGGAAATTCTACAAACAACAAGGCAAGAGAAAAAAAAAAGAAATGACAGGTTAGATGGAAAAAGTATCTGAATACAAACCTGAAAAGTCTTAAATAACAGAAACGGGTGAATGGGTAGTTGTGTTATTGCTACAGTGTGTTTTGGCTGAGTGAGCGCAAATGGATCCGGAGTGTGAAATCAAACATGGAGGTGCCCTGACTCAGAAAAACCACAGCCCTTCTGAGACAAAAGTAATGACTTTAGCGCTAAGGCTCATTTGTGCTTTTCCCTTTTAGTTATGAGGCAGAAGTTTACTCTAGAACTAAAGCGGAAATTTCTGTCAAACAGGAAAACGTGCGTAAAGTTTAACATTTCTTGGATATTTTTGAGATAACAGCAGACCTTTGACATGTCCTGTTTGAATTATTTAGGGAAATCTGTTAAAAAGATGCATTAGACACCTTGCTGTAAACATACCGGTTAGGCTAGGGTCAATGACCTCTTCGTGAATGTGCACAAATGCTAGGGTGACATCATCAAGTTGCTCGAAGTTTACTGCAGCGATCAGAGATAACGCTAGCTGGAAGCGGCTCATCTGTCCCAGACACTGACCCAAACAGATATAACTTTTACTGCGATGCTTGCGCTGATGTCACCACTTTAGATGTTTTGGGGCTTAAAATTTCAAAAGATAGCCAGCAGCTTTAAATGACCAAACAGAGCTGAATATCCTCACAGCCTCAGACTATAAACACTTCAGCTGAGATGGAGAACTTTGTTTACTAGTTCGGCCATGCATCAGCATGGAAACAGACTGTTGTAACCATGAGCCTTTGGACCGAGTGTGTGTGTGTTTTGGTTAAAGTGTGTGTTAGCCACAGGTGGTGGAGGTTCACTGCCTCTTCAGGCAGGACTCATATCATTTCAACAGATGGATCTGCTGGATGTCATCCTGTTCTCGGCCCTCGCCTGGACCACACACACACACACACACACACACACACACACACACACAATCAGCACTTTTTAATGTTTTGGACTTTTTTCAAAACACTCTTGAACTTAGAAATGTGGTTTTTCATTGTGTTACACTCTCCACTTACTTTCACAGAATACTGAATCTCCTAAAGTTGATAAAATCTCAACATTTGAAACCTGAACTTCTTGAATAAATTCTCAGAAAGTGAAAAATTCAGAATTTAGTTAATAAAAAAAAGAAGCATCGTAACTCTTTTGGCTAACTTTGAGATTAAATTAGATACGCTGAAATGTGATTACACCAACAGATCCAAACAGGTCTAACTGCATTCCACCAGTTATCTTTATGTTTACACAGATGGTTGACCTCCATGGGAATCAGGTTAATTTATCTGCCAGATTTCCACGTTTGTAAAATTTCCTTGCATCTGCAAGAATTATTGTTTTTCATGAGTTTGAAGGTTCTCAGGAGAAATAAATAAAAATCAAGCACAGTTTGAAAAATTGCTTCTGATCTTTTATTTCTTTATTTTTTTTAATTTTTGGGGCGACTGTGGCAGAAGAGTCAAGTGACCGCACCGATACTGGGAGGCTGAGGGTTTGAGTCCCTTCTATCGCAGTCGCTGTGTTCTTGGGCAAGACCGGTGGTCTTGAGGGACCAGTGGCACCAGTGCTCAGAAACCTCGCCTTACCCCTACTTCACATTGGAAGCATCAGCGGCGCGGAACGGCAGCAGAACATAACTGCTTCAAATAGAATTCATTATAGTCTATGGGGGTGATTCAAACCAGTTGCGACACGGCAGCTGTGGCTACATTGTATCTCATCACCACCAGTGTGTGAATGTGTGTGTGTGTAGGTGAATGATTGGTTGTGTAGTAAAGTGCCTTGGGGGGTTGTAGAACCCTAGAAGGGGGTATCAAATACAGGCCGTTTACCACTTTTAGGACAGCAGAAACTGTGATGCATGCAGAGGTTTGGGATGTCAGTATCAAAAATGACTAAGTTCCACTTCTCATTGCCACACCCCATTACCGAAACAATTTCACGATGTCTTATTCAAGATTAATTTCCCATGATTCTTTCAGTCACACATCTTTAAGGGGACTTCGATTTCATGCCTGTATTCTTTCTAGATCATTCAATTTCCTGAGGATATATCCATTACTCAGGGTGAATGTCTTCCAAAACAAATCACTGTCCCTACATGTCATTTAAGTACTCATTACTCATATTTAGGCAAGGTTTAATCTGCAGATAACTATCAGAAAAATAACCGATGCAATCCAACAAGCTTATTCTTGCCTGAGCTTCCAAAATAAAAAGCAAACAGAAGGAAATCCATGAGAGTGGATTCTGTTACACACGCTTGTTGGAACTTGACAAAGGTGACATTACATAAATGATACTGTCGAATACAAACATGACCCAAGTTCCAGCTTAACATTTATGGTGATGAAATAAAACATAGAGACCTGAATTTGTTATGACAAAGTGAGAAAATAAGAAAAGTTAAGATAAATTGTGTTTCTATAAACATTTTAGCTTCTGACCCTTTTGGCAAAGACCTTGCAGCCCCAAAAATGATTGGTTGAACTATACAAGCATTGTTTAATAAACTAAACTAACAGCTTCCATTTGTAATAGCCAAGAAATAACAGGCATAAATAGATTTAACTAGTTCAATACAGAAATGTCAGAAAAGAAAAGTCTTTTAGGAATTATTTTTAAACTTTATTTGGTTTCTGGAGGGGCTGCACAGTGGCACAGTGGTTAGCACTGTTGCCTTGCAGCAAGAAGGTCCTGGGTGTGTGTGCATGGTTGTTTGTCTTGTCTGTCTCTGTGTTGCCCTGCGATGGACTGGCAACCTGTCCAGGGTGTACCCTGCCTATTTCCCCAAAGACTGCTGGAGATGGGCACCAGCCCCCTGCGACCCACAACAGAGTCCAACCCCAAATTTTGGGAACCATTGGTTTAAATTGTAATTGAAAATCAATCTTAAGTATTAGATCCTGGTCCCAATCAAGTTATTTGTATTGATTGTAGTTTTGATCACATTTTATCTATTTAGATAAATAAATCTCTGACACCCTTCAAGGGGGACATATTATGCAAAACTCAACTTCTCAATCTTTTCTGCTGCCATGTGGGTCTCTACTGCCTCTATAAACACTCCAAACTTGATTAAAATCTGCCCATCTGTTTCTCTCAGTGTTTGGTTTTAGGAATTATGTGCCTAAAACAAGCCGTTTTAAAAAGCCCCTGTTTGTGATGTCACAAACGGAGAAAGTAGACTAGAACCACTTCTCACTCGCAAGAGAAAGTTGCTGCTGGAGGAGCAGTGGCTTTATTATAAGCCCCTCCCAGATATCTGAGCTTCTAAGCTTACAGCAGCCTGAGCGGGGGCTGGGTGGGCGTGGCCAGCTGTAGCTTGTTTTCTTAAAGTGGCAGAGCCCTGAAACGGCTCATTCTGGAAGGTACTGAAACTGTCAAGAATAAAACTGCAGAAATAACTTCATGAACATGTTTGAACATGTTTATTATAACTTAAGAAAAAAAGTTATTGCTCATTTGCACAAAGTTAGCAGCAGGTGTTTTATTTAACCTTTAACTGTAACACACCTATCTGAGATCGTTTTGCATCCATCTGCATAAACTGAACCCGACCTCTCTTAAACCATTCCTTTTGTCTTTTTATTTGCTCCTGGTGTAGTTCCTGTCTAGCTGTGCACACCTGTTCCACAGATATTCTGTTTAGATAGATGATGGTTTATAAGGCAGCACATCTGGTGCTTGCCTTATAAAAATGCCAGTTTGGTTACAATCAGGTCTTTCCAAACTGCTACAGCAGTGCAGCCAGAACATTTCCTACGATTATACAAACCAGATGTGTGCCAACTGCCTTCTTAAAAAAAGATTTATTCCTTTATTTCACAACTTGGATACGAATGGAAATTTTGTCTTTGGGCGAAAGTCTCTTTACTGTGCCGGATTCCTCAGCCTTCAAACTCCCCTGGTAAATATTCTACTCTAATCAAAACGGTTGCAAATCATTACCAGCAGACCTAATCAGAAACCCAACATACCAGAACCGTCTGTGAGGTCATCTGTTTTTTAGTTTTCATCTTCAGGGAATTAAGGCACTTTCATTTTCTCTTCCTCATCAGGATTGCACACACCTGCTGGTTTAGGTAAAAACTAACCAAAGATGGAAAACAATAAAGAAATTATTATGGGAAACATTATTGTCCGATGGTCATATATCCATGAGAATAACTGATGTTATAGTCTTGTTTTCCAATGGAAGCAAAGCATGAATAATGACTTAGAAACACTGGTAGTGCACGAGACTTTGTACTAAGAAAAAGTCATGAAAAAGATGATAAAAGAAGTGACAAAAATAATATTTGGTGCTTTCCAAGAGGCACAAAATCTTTCATTAACTTGACAAAGTTGCTCTGATTAATGGGAGTTTGAGTGGGAGGTGACAGTGATTCACAACTAGAATTACTAGAATTTGGTCGTTATGTGGTAAACAGATGAGGGGAGGAGGGTTGGAGTATGGTGTGGAGCAGATGGTGAGGGAGTAAGGTGGAGGACCTTAATTGAAATCACATGTCTGTCTTAATCTGAAGACAGCTAGCTTGCCTCAACAGATGCACACACACAAATTCTTCATAATGCACACACATGCACACCACTTCCTTGCTGGATGCCTCCTGCATGGTTTATTCCCTCAGGATGTTCAAAATTAGACTCGTCAAATGGTGATCTGCACCAATAGCCGAACACAGACCGTGCCTTTATGGTTTTGGAGGGGTGGCGAGGGGGATGGAGCAGGAAACTGGCACAAATGTTGAATATTAGGTGTAAATGAATGGAAATGTGATGTATTTCCTTACTGCCTGGCTCAATTCAGTAGAAAACTCATTGATCTACAAACATTTAGCCAAGTAAATATTTTACTGGATATGAATGGACACAGAAGCAGCTTTACATTATAGCTCTTCTGGCATAAACCATGAAGAAAATTGGTCAAAAATATAGTTCTACACAAAGAAAGTCATTAGTTTGGTAAATCTGGTCAACATTTGGCTATGTTAGAAAAATGATGCCTTCTCAATGGCCAATGATTTTCTTTGGGTTATTAAAACAATCCTGCCTTAAAACATCTACCTTTTAACTGGTGGAAAATAAACAGCTGACACTTAAATGTGGGTTGGATCACCATGACCCAGCATCAGAATTCCAAAAAGAGTAGACGGAGCAAAGACTGACTATTATGTAGATCTTTAAATGTAATAATTGCACATGTCTACCTCGTGTTTGTCTGACAAGGCCTGAACAGGTGCAGACTCTGAGCTGTGAACAACAGAGAGCTTTTGGTTCATTAAAGCTGCAATCTGCTTGCAGCCAAGGAAAGCAGGAAATGCTTCATTAGGAAAACATCGGAACAGATTTGGACATTTTTGAGGATTACTGTCTAATTAGTGAAAACAAAAGCCCAAAAACAAGGCTTTCAGGTATGTGATCTAAAAGGGTTTCAGTGAAGTTTATTACAGCAACATTCCGCAACTTTTACACCTTAAAATTATGCTTTTTTGTAAAGTTTTTGCATCATAGTATTATCTATAATGTTTATTTTCATACCTGTGATAGTGTTGGGGGGTCCCACATCTGTTTACTGCACTATACAGTTTTTGAGTTTCGGGTAGCCGCCGGAAGTACTGACTGGGTGTCTTTTTACGGCAATTATATGGCAAGCCAAAGGGATAAAAAAAAAGCTATGTCCGCCAAAATGAGCGTCCTGAACACGCGTTTTGACGCCAAAGGGGACAAAAACTCACGTGTTCTAAAAGCGAGCATTATGTCCGCCAAAACACGCGTCTTGAATGAGCGTTTTGGCGGACATAATGCGAGTTTAGAATGCACATTTTTTTTATCCCTTTGGCTTGCCATAATTGTATAACGTAGACTCACGGTTTAGCAGTAGCAGATTCACCAAAGAAAGCTAGAAATCCCTTATCAGAGGAATCTAGGAAAAGAAAAGAAGAATGTGATAGAGCAAGAGCAAAGACCAGAGTTATTATTGGGCCGTCTTTTCCTCGCTGGAGAGCTCTTTTAGAAAGAAAGGCATGAACTACGGACTCTGACCTAGCCGTGCTGCTAATGGCTAGGTAAGTAATAAATTATTTCACCGGGGTTTTTGTGTTTGGTCGGGCATAAAGTTGTTATGCAGTCCTGATAAAACTATTTATTCAATGTGTGGAGGTGGAAAAGTTTGTTTTCGTTGTTTTGCCTGACATTAAGAATGTAAACATGCCTTTTATGCCCGAGAGACAGATTTAATGTTACGACAGTGACGTTACGCAGCAAGCCTCTAGAGGGCAACAGAGACCATATAACTGCAAAGTTGCGGAATGCTGCTTTAAAGCTGTAAAATGACCCAGAAAAACCTACAATTCTGCTGAATTTACCTTTCAATTTTTGTCAAACTACGCTATCGAGATCTGTATTGTTAACATGCAAATCCACCCTCATCCATCTAGATGTGCCGCTTTTATAACTCTGAACTTTTGTGTTTTTAAAAACTGCTTCTTTAATAGCTGAAACTGGAAAACAGCTATCTTGTTCCATTCATAAAAGAAATGTTTACCATGCACAAACTTTTGTTTTAAAAGTATAATTCAGTTCCAAGCAGAAAAGGAATTATAGTCTGTAAGTCATGCGAGGACTTTATCTGTCAGCTCCTATTAATGTTAGCTTGGAGAATTTGCTTTCAGCTGCCAGCTCCCGGGCCGAAACTGGAAGCTTCCAGTGACGTGCAATCCAAACCTTTCAGCTTCCACACTGTGAGGCCTCATTCTTTCCACAGGACCGTAGCGCTAGGCCACATTAACTATCACTATAATGATGGGTTAGTTGCCTTGAGTGACACTGAGGCACTGCAAGCCAAAACAATGCTGTTTGGCTTCAACTTTAGCTGTAGGGCATTACCTTTAACTGGTAGCTGCCACTGTGTGTCTGGAGGGAAGGAATTTTAAAAATCTGAAATGTCAGTAACTGATGACACATTTATGCTCCTAATAATCAAACAGCAAAGCAGGGTTGTTAAAATAAAACATAGATCCACAAATTAGAGAATTTCTCATTTAAACTATGATTTCCATTTTCCAGGGCACTCCAAACTGCATTTGTGACAACTTTCAAATTTGCTTTTGTTGATTAATAAATAACATGGTGCAGCCTTAGCCAAGTTAAAGTGACTGTGTGTATTTTTCCTGGTGATAGGGGACAGTACACATATATCATATATTTTGCTAGATGCCTTAACTGGGAGTCGACAGTGTCCCTACATAGAAAAAATAGTTTCTTCTGGTAGGCACAGGATATTAGTAAGAGAAATTTTGTATAAATCTCTTCTACCTGCCAACAGTTTCGACTTCTGGCTGAAGTCTTCTTCATGGGTTGTCATCAGGTGGATTGCTGACGTGGCCTATATCCGGTATTCCCGGTGCGTGTCATGTGGGAGTCACGTGTGGAGGTGGAGTGTCCACGGGGACTCCCACATGCGCTTGATGGTGTGGTGGTGCTGAGGAGCGTGTCCCAGGTTCTCGAAAGCCCATAAGCTCCTTCGTCCCTGTTGATGGTCGATTTGTCATGTGCCCTGATTTTTATAGATTCCCGAATCCATCTCTTGTAGCGGTCGCTTTCTTTTCCTATGATCCGTGTGTTGTTCCAGTCCATTATGTGATTGTTCTGTTTGCAGTGGTCCGTTATGGCAAATTTCATAACTTCGTTGTCAGCCACTTTCTTTTTTTGTCTTGTTAGTCTGGTTTTCGTTTCTTTTTCACACTCTGTGCAGTGTTTGTTTGTTCGGGTGTGCAGCTTTCGTCCTGTCTCTCCAATGTAGTATTTGTTACATGACAGGCAGGGTATTTTATAGATGACGTTGCATTGTTGGTCGGGGTTAGGCTGGTCCTTTGGGTGCACTAGTAGTTGCTTTAGTTTTCTGTATGGTTTTATGACGGTTGCAATATGACGTTTTTGGAGGGATCGTCTGATGCGTTCTGTTACTCCTTGTATGTATGGTATGCTCACTACCTTTTTTGATGTTATTTCTTTTGATGTCGTTTTTTTCCGAGTTTTTGGTTGTTGTTTAGGTAGTGAAGATTGTGCCTGCATTTTTCCTTTTGTTATTGCCCATTGTGGGTAGTTGCAGTTTATGAGGGCCTTTTTTATGTATTCTTCTTCCCGTTTGCGATCCTGTTCATCTGTTATTAAAGCTGTGCGCTCTTGTAACGTGCGGACTACTGAGAGTTTATGTATGACTGGGTGTTCTGACGACCATAGCAGATATTGGTCAGTATGGGTTGGCTTCCTGTAAATTTTTACTCCTAGTTTTCCGTGACTTTTGTGTTGAACTATGATGTCCAGGAAGGGGATCTCACCATTTTTTTCCTCTTCATGGGTGAAGCGGATGTTCTCAGTTGTGTCGATGCTGTTGAGGTGATCTGTAAGTTGTTGCGTTGGCCCTTGTTTGATTATTTCCAGGATGTCGTCTACATATCTTTTCCAGAAGATGAGGCCGCACCCGGGCGGTGATGTGTTGATAGCTTTTTCTTCTAGGTCTTCCATGAAGAGGTTGCTCATGGTGCCTGACAGGGGGTCTCCCATGGCGAATCCTGATTTTTGTCTGTATATGATGTTGTCAGTACTAGATCGTTCAACCTCCAGCAAAATTACTCCCTTTCATCACTGGCAACAAGCAAAGAGGTAAATGTTTAAAACAACGTTTATGAATGGAGAAAGTTTTGTAACCGCTTGTTACAAATCTATAAATGCGTTTTGTCCTCACGGGCTCCCGTAGAAGAAAACATTGACTCTAATATGGCGTCGCCCAGAAACTTAGACTCGCACCAATGTATTTTAGACCCGATTTTTATGGTTATATGTTACAAAGCCGCCAATATTTTTCAACACCTGGGCATCATTTAATTCATTTTCAACAACATTTCGATGGATATTTCCAGAAATTAATGGTAAAAACTACACATTATCACTTTAAAGCTACAAAGGCAAATATCAAAACAAGCTAGCTTGAAACATTGTTTTCATGCTTCTTAACAACATTCAAACATAATATAGCTGTACATATTTTGTGGAGGTGAAGTGGTTCTCTCGTATTTGTCTACAAACCTCAGCCAGTAACCAACGATTGGACCATTCGGTTGTCCGTCTCACCGAACCACCGCACTTCCGTATTTACCTGGGTCCTCCATTCATTACGCACTCGTAGAGTCCCAAAAGAGTCCCAAAAAAAACACCATTTGAAGTCACAGACAACAAAATATGTTTGAATGTAGAAAATGGAGACTCGTTTACTGTGGCAATGCTGGTTCTGGCATCATAACCCTAACCCTAACCTAAAGGGATGATAGCCAATGGGAGGGGTGAGAGTTTCGTGACCTTGTTTGTGTTTAAAAGCTAGCTTGTTTTGCAGATTTGCCATTGCAGCTGTAATTCTTTCATACATAAAATGCAAAGCCGTTTAATGTAAAATGGAGAAAATATTCCAGCCCCAAAAAATGTCTTTACTGTAGGAGCAGCATGAGTCACTGAAGAAAAGAGAAACAAACCAAGAAAACATTATAGGACCCATTTTAAAGTTAAAATCTGGTTGTCAAAGCTACACATGTGATTTATGCTGGTCTAGTTATGACCCTTATCATTACCTCATCTCTGCCATCCCACTGTATCACAATTATTTCTATTTTAGGAAGTTGCATATGACATCCGGTGGCCTGTGGACAGCCTTGCCAAGATATGAGTTCAGTTCCTTGGAAAAACACCATTCAGTTCCACTGAATTCCCTCCCATCAGTACAAGCAAGCTTCAAACTCATTCTTGTTATACTCCAGCTTGGTGTTTAGCCAAAACTAAAGGATTTCCTCTCAGACATTTATGAGAATCTCCCAAGTTCCCAAGGTGAAAGGAAACACCACATCTCTTCCATGTGTCACTTCCTGCTTGCAAGCAAATTCACACCGGGTAAGGCTGGAAATTCCAACTAGAGCTCAAAATTTAAAACGGGGCGTGCTAAATATGGAATACAATGGATGCCTTTAGTGGTGCAGCTCTTTGGTAATCTAATGTGTCTGAAGATTCATTTGTTATCCTGCCAGCAAAAGTATGGAGTTTCAATGAAATGTTTCAGGTCAGGTGACATCATAAAGTTGAGATTTCAATGATAGCCAAGTCTTTGCAAGCACTGTCTTTCACTGCGTTCATCAATTTGATTTGATTTTTTGGTGATGCTTCCCAACCAAGCGAATCACTAGACACAACGTGGGCCCCTGCATCACATAGTTTCTGTCCATCGGTGAGAGCCCAGACGTGGCATGTAGATTAATTCCATTGAGTCTCAGGAACAATCAGCATTGTGGTGTGTTCAAGCTGTATCGGAATACAGCGGGAGGCAAAGAAAGAGAGAGCGCTGGTCTTGAACGTGACCCCAGGGAGCAGATGTTTCCGCTATTCAAGCAAAGATGAATCCACCTGAGCGTGACACTAAAGTAGCCCCGTCTTGGTGGTTTCCAACTGCCAGGGTTCACTTCATTAAATGAGACACCAGAGAGCATTTTTAAACTTCAGCAACAGAGAAAGGAAATGATGGATAAGATGTTAGAGATACAGCAAAAAAGCAAGGAGGAAAATCAGAGAGGAGGGAGGTTTGACTACTCTCGTATTACCGACACGCAAGGCCCTTCTGTCATTCTCGTCTGTGTTTGTAGAAACTCTTACTGACAGATGGTCTGACTCTGCTCTTGGTATTTACTTGGGTAAGCCAAAGACCAAAAGCAACTCGGAGTTTTCAACTTGAATGTTAAAACACAGTGTCTATGTGCTGGCTATGCAATCAGATCACAATCATTTGTGTTTCACATTCCCATTACCTCTGAACTCATTCTGAAGTTTTTTGGCCCGCGAAGATGAACCGATTGATTTATTAAAGTGCAAAATAAATGGATCGGCAGTGCATCCCCGTAAATATGCAGTTTGGGATAAAATCTAGTCAAACTGGTTTATTACATCATTGGACTATTAAAAACCCATCCATTTGCCTATTAGATGACAAGTTTGGAAGCAGGTTTGTTTCCCCACTTAAAAAAAATTGCAAAATGTAGAAAAATGTATTACGTTAGTGCATGATGCTTGTAAAGCCTGTTTGGCACTCCTTGTAGTTTATACTAGGGCTGGGCGATATGGTATATTGAGGAGTTCACCTCGATAACGATAAATGGACGATAACTACGTGTATGTGCACAGACAAAGTTGTCCACTAGATGGGGCTGTCACGTGTATTGAGTCACGTTGTCATGTGACTCGAGGTGGTACAGCTTCTCAAAGGGACATGAACGTTGCCAGCCTACACATCTCTTCATTTTTTTTATTATTGACATGGGGAAAATGATATCGATAAGAGTCAGAAATTTCGATAACAATACATTTTCGATTTATTGCCCAGCCCTAGTTTATAGCTTTTCTTCTGGTGATATTCCCGCGTTTTGGTTGTTCTATTTTCTTATTTTTGATGCCCAGTGTTGCAGGATTGCTAAAAGAACAAGCGTTAAAAGACAAGAACTGAATCATGTTGGGAGTGTTAGCTGTTTGGGAATTTTTAAATAACAAAATAGTCCTCTATCGAGATATTTATGTACTTAGAAATGGCTTAGGACGGTCTAAAAAGCTAACCAGTAGAAAGGAGGCTGAATAAACAGATCCGACTGTAAATATTGTGTCTAGTAATGCATAAATGGATGACTGTGGCAGGGGGGTTAAAGCTGTTATAGGAAATCTGCAAACAAGCTAGGTTTTGAAGGCCAACACATGCTACTGCTAAATACGCAAGTGCGTAATAAATGTAGGACCCAGGAAAGCATGGAAGTGCGGCGATTTGGCGAGACCAACAACCGGATGGTCCAACAGTTGCTTTCGGTCCGAAACGTGTTATTGGCGGCAGTCTGTAGATAAATACAATCTATATATTTATAGCTATACTATGTTAGAAGAACATTGTTAAGAGGCATGAAAAAATGCTAATTTGTTGTCCAAATTTGCAATAACAGCTTTAAGTGTCTGCCCCATAATCAGAAGGTTGCAGGTTCGAGCCCTGCTCAGTCTATCACAGTAATTGTGTCCTTAAGCAAGACACTTTACCCACCTTGCCTGCTGGTGGTGGTCGGAGGGACTGGTGGCGGCAGTGTTCTGCAGCTTCGCTTCTGTCAGTGTACCCCTGGCCATGTGTGGCTACATTGTAGCTCATCACCACCAGTGTGTGAATGTGTGTGCTCATGGGTGAATGGCTGTGTTGTAAACTGCCTTGGGGGTTATAGAACCATATAAAGTGCTATATATCTATATACAGGCTATTTGCCACAACACATAACAAAGTAACCTAACAATGAATGATAGAATGCAGCTAGTTGCAAGTTGTACCTCTTCTTACAACTATAACATCTTCTCAAGCCCCTTAGTGATCATTTCTGGTCATACTGCGTTAAGTGGTATCAGTTTGCTCTTCGAAAACCAAAACTATAGCTGCACATGTTTTCATCCCAGTCAGAGTAAAAAAGTCCCCAAGGAACCTGCCAATTTTAATGTTGGGAAATCAATTTGAAAGAAACCCCTATGATTAAACATTTTTCACAAACAGCTGTGAAAATACAACCGTTTCCTTTACTTCTGTCTGTATTTACCAAAGCAAAACTTCCTTGTATGACAGACTTTCATTGACAGGTGCAGACAGATTTTACTACATCTCTGTGTTTCTTTTACACTTTAATAATCAAACAAAACACGGAAGTAAATGTGTTTCAACCACTGAACCCACCTTTCAATCCAACTTCTTTTAACAAATGACCACGTCAAAAACAAGACACAATACGCTCTTTGTTTGACTTCATCCTACAGCCTCCATACTCACAGCAAATGTGAGCGTTAACACACAACACACGTCTTTGTATTCTCCATGCACTCAGAAACGTGCTGGCCTGCCAGAACTGGGAAAACTTGGAAAAGATCGTCTGCTAGAGTTCATCGTGCCTTGAATATCCTTTTGGCAGCTTATGTTTGGAGAACAATCAAGACACTATTTCAACACCATTTCATTGAACAGTGGGATGCATTCTCTCATTCATAATCAAATTTATGAGAGTGTACATGCAACTTGCAGATTGGGTTTTGCGCCTGTTTCCATGGATTCTGTTTACTGTCAAAACAAATGGAAAAGACTTGAGTACATCAGCTACCAAGCTGTAAAGGTCACAGTTCTGAACTCAGATGTGACTTGCTTCTCTTGTCGCTGACATGAAAGGCTCTAAAAGGGCTATCTAGTCTCTGTTGTATACTTATATAGAGTTTCTGCATTGCTAAAGCTGTCATTTCTTCTAGGTGCTATGCTTGGCATGTGGGACGACTGTATTTTCACTGGCTCTTATCGCTGACTTATGTACCATAAACCAAAATTTATTGCAAGATCTAATCAGTCAGAGACAAGAAGTCTATAAAAAAGCTGCACAAGAGCCAAAATAAGTTCTTTTCCAAATGCCACTGGCAGGTGGGTCATGTTAAGAGCAGTTTCTTACCAAAGCCTGACCTTATTTATAAAAGCAAAACTCAATATAGCTGAGACTTGACAGCATATGAATTCATGTGAATGTAAAACTGATCAAACAGCTGTAACATTAACGTAAACAGTAGTTACCTGTGAGTCAGGCTCCATGTAAGGACTTGTCTTGCCATCCTCACTAACTGTTGGCGACCACACTCTCTCCCCGGGTCCTGGTCTGTAAGACAATACCCATGAGAGAAGAGAGAAAGAGTTGAAACGGATTAATATCGCCCAACACCCGAGCACTAAAACATCTTCATTTCTGCTGAGAAGGATGAATTTTTTTTAGTGCTGACAGTTTTTCCACAGAACGCCTTGTGTTATTTTTACTGAGGGTGAATGCCTACAAAGAAACAAAGCAAAAGTGAAAATAGACACTTTTACTTTATTGCTTTTAGAATTACTGTAAGCTAGGAAAAACAACAATTTGACTATTTGCAGCAATGAGCAAAACCAAATCATTTACAGCTGTTACTTTGTGACCACCTAATACTGAGTGAGTAGGTTGACTGTGATGATCCTTGAAAAAAGAACTGAGTCAGGTCTTGCACCCTTTTTATGAAGTTTTAAAGTCCAGGTTCACTGAGAAATATTTTTTAATTGTTATTTTTAAAAGTCACTGAGTTTTTCATGCAGGCTGAACATGAAAATAGTCTCCTACACCTATCTCCTGCATTAGCTTCTGATAGAAAATAGACGGTGAAACGCTAGGATTTGAAAGGTCTGACAGCGTGACATCACACTGCCACTTAACATTCGTGGACTCTCCCATCTTGACTTGTGACGCGGAAGGCTGTTGTTGGTTTAGCTTCCAGGAAACAGCACAGATCGTCTTGGCTAGTAGAAGCTAACTGTTAGCATTAGCAACTCCACAACACAGCAGAACTCCTTCAGGCTTGTGTTATTGTGGAGATAAAACATCAACGTTGCAGAGCAAACAGAGTCAGTGGTAGAGTTGTGTTGCTGTTAGCCAATCAGAGGAGAGATGTCCAAACATCAGGAAATAAGACTCTAAATCCTGAGACAGGCGCACTGGAGCCCCCCACCGAGAATGACTTACAAGGCATTAATTCCTACTAGAGACCACTGCAGATGTATTAACAATGTGAGTGAACTTGATCTTTAAGTTGTGTTGCTTTAAGGGGGCTTCTACTGTGTGACTGGGTTGTAGATAAAAAGGGACTTTGTATTGTAGGACCACGAGCAGAATTTGCACTTTGACATGTCCTTGAATCAGGGAAGATTGATGCATTGCGCTGAATCATCAAAGTGCATGTTGATTTTTACTTTTGGCACCTTTTGCATTTGGAACCAGGGTAAAGCTACTTCTCCTAAACTCTCAGAGACGCTATGATAAAGTTATCATAAGAGGAAAACTCCTTCGAGTGAGCTGCTATATTCTAGGGCCCTGGCTGCTTTCAAAAGCAGCGATATCTGAATTACTGATATCTAAGACTGTTCCACTTCTGTTTGGATTACAAGTAATTGACTCCAGTTGCATACACTTCCAATAACGCACATTACTTACTAAACGGCAGCACTGATAAAAACATTACTTATAGCTAAATGAGCCCACAGTGCACACATGAGCAAGTGCTCACATAATTCATGTCTTCCTATAACGCCATAAAGCTGGATTCCTTATTGAAACCAAAGACTTGTGCCAGATAAAACATTGTAATTGACTTCACTTGCAAGGGTTTTGTTGCTATCAGGTTACATGTAAATGTCATAGGAAGATTTAAGGGGGATTCTTTAGTTCATGCGTTTTAGTTGCCACAGTGTTGACTTCAGAGTGGGAAAGCATCTGACTTCCTAAAGGGTAACACAAGGACGATGTGAAGAACAGCACATCATTCTCCGGTCTTTTCATCCACATCCTGTATCAAGGAAACAGTAATAATGGAGTGTATGAATGCATCTGTTTACCCCACAGGGGGGTAAATCTTTGGAAAGTTGAGGTCATTGGTCTGCAGCTGGCACCACGCTCCCTAGGCTGAGGCAATGCTTCAGATATGGACCATGGAGGTGTTGCTATCAAGGACGCTCTTATGAGGCGCCGAGTGTCTGCTGAATGAGCAACAGTTACAGATCTGCGTAGGACGAACGCTCCTTCCCTTCTACCGTTGGCTCCATGATTTAGAAACAGAAAGCCTTCCTGTTGTCTGTTTGTTTGGTCGCAATGGTTACCGCACACACAGCCTACTGAAAGATGTTAAAGTTCAGGCTGAAGTGGCTCGTCTGATCTGACATTTCAGTAAGACAGAAACATGGAATTTGTCGTCCAACCAAATTAACGGAAAGGCGTAAGTGGAAAGTGTGACAAAGGGTCCAGTTTGGGAATTATAGCGTTGCACTGTTGAGATGAGGACATCAGGCTGAAGATACTTGTCAGTTATGTACTTGAAATCTTCAAAAATGAAGTCCATCTGGAAAACAGCTGCTGCACAGCTGCACTCGAACCTGTGATTCCCATTCAAATGTAAAATAAATTGAAAAAAATGCATTTAATTTTCTGCTGGACTATAAATATTTTTAGATTTTGTTGAATGTTGTAACAGAAAATTTAGCTGAAGTGCATAAAAGTTTTCTTTTAGACACTTTTGGGAGTTTACCCTACAAATGCTTTCAGCGAGCTTATCTTTTCTACAAAAATGATAGTTGCTCCATATCTGCACCCTCCCGTTTTTTTTTTGACAAGCTACAGTTCTGTCTAAATAAAAAAAATAACATTCTCCAAAAGCCACAACAATAAATCAAGGAACAAGGAAAACAAAAAGTAAAAAAGGTCACCCTAATGATGTTTTAGTCTCCTTTTGGCCACATTTTCCCTTTCCTGACCTCATGCTGCCAGTTTTAATTTGTGGAATGGAATAAAATAAAATTAAAAAAAAAAAATAAATATATATATATATATATATATATATATAGATATAAATAAATGAATACCAATTTATTATTATTATTCATATTATTAATAATAATAAATATTTAAAAATATATAATTTAACGAATGGAGCAATCTTGTTTTTCAAGTAGTGTACGATCACTAATCATTTCAAAGTTCACTTAAAGCTGTCCAAAGTATTTCTTTTATCTGATGGCACCATCTAGCGGCTGACAAGCATATCACACCAAGAGTCGGTCCATTCGGTTATTTAAGGTGGCGACTGCACGTTTCTTGTTTATGAATGTGCTTCTGTAGCCGACAAACAGCTAAAACACGTTGTTTTACAAGTATTATTCTCATGTCATGTTGTGTTTTCATATATTTATATTTTAAAGACTTACTTGTCCGTGAAAAGTTCATCAACTCTGCATCAGTCGAGGTACTTCCTTAAATTTGAAGCACGTAAGCGGTAGTCTAACGCTATTGGTTAGTTCTGACCGACGCTCAGTTCATATTACACGGAGCTCTACGGGGCAGGGGGCGGGCTTAGCAAGAAAAAAACGACGTATTGCTTACATTATATCACACTACATGATAAGACGATCACTTTTACGGACTTCTGAAAAATCACACATAATTCCTGAAAGGGGGAAACTCTGGACAGCTGCTTTAAATTATAATTTTATTATTGGTCCATTAAACCTGTTTGGAGGAAAAAACAATTTTTCAAACTGAACTCAAGCTTTTCCATTAACATTTCTGGTTTAAGTGTTTCAAGTAAGAAGCAATTTCATTGTCAAACGAAGAAGTCACTTTGCAGGATTGTGATGACAAACTCAAATAAATAGCGGAAACCCCCAACTCTGAAAGACGGCTTCTCATAATGTCACTCATGTTACATTGATAACTACAAAAAGAGACCCCGGGAAAGAGGATTGATGAGCTGAAGGGAGGAGAACGCAGCAGCACTTGCTGTGCAGACGTGACTAAGCTGGTTCCTTTAGAAGTTACTTTTCTGTCTTACCCCAGCAGGAGTACTGCGCTCCTCTTGAGCCCATGCAGTTTCACACTCAATTCCTCAGCGGTGACTCACGGGGTCATGGAGTCAGGACGAGTCAGTAAGAGCAAATCCTCCACCAAAGGGACCTAACTCCATCTCTGTTTTCCTCCTAATCCTTAGTCCTGTTTCTTGTTTTAGTTTCACTTTCCAGATAACGATCAGATTTATTTTTAATAAGCACTCGTACTTTATGTATTACAGATCAGCTGAACCACTGATCCCAGATTTATTTCCCACTACTGCATGTCTAACCTCACCCTTATGTAACCTAAGTTTAAAATGAAGAAGAAGAAAAAACTACAGATGTTGGAAAAACTGCAAAATGAATCATCAGATCTTTTTCCTACTTTTACTCAACCACTAGTGATTTCCTGCAAACTTTATGATGAATGTCAATATTAAACAGAAAACGTTCCTTCTACTTCTGAAACGAATAAAAGAAATAAAATGTATTTGTGATGCTCTATTTCTTCTGGAAAGCAGTTCCACTGAAAACTCTTCACAGTCAGGTTTGTGGATGATTTTTTAATAACCACAACTTTAATTCTGAAAGCTGCTCTTTTATTAAAGGTCAACTTCATTCATATTTTTAATACATTTGCAGTGATCTCTAGTAAGAATGAATGCCTTGGAAGGTGTACTCTGGAGAAAAAAAGCTCCGGTGCGCCTGTTTCAGGAACTAAAAGTGAGCCAGATCAGAGTTGGGCTTCAAACTGCAGGATTTGGAGTCTTATTTCCTGATATTTGGACATCTCACCGTCATCTGCCTCCCAGGCTCTTCAGCAAAGAAAAAAAAAGATTTCTCCTACAAATTTTGTAGAAAAAATACAGGGACTGCTGGGAGGTGAAAGCCCCATGGAAGGTATGGAAAAAAATGAGATGAAGAAAAGATATAAAAAGAATCCAAAGGGGCGGGATTTTGGGTTTTGAGATGGGAACAGCAGCCGGACACGTGGAGGTCATGGACAAATGGGTTGTGGAGAGTAGGAAGAAAGAAGTAGTGAGAATGGAAAAGTGAGGAGGGGCTTTCCTCCACAGCTGGGTCATGTATGCAAAAGTCTGAGAATATACAGACAGGCCAAAGCAGACATGACTAACTTTAATACGGTCCTTGTGTCTCTATCCAGGCCCTTAAAGATGACAATGAATTTACACAACATGTGTGGGGAGGGAGTCATTTTTCCTTTCCCAGTGAGACAAGGCAGATCCATGAACCAGCAGAAAGGGTGATGGGTCTTCAGCAGGACGAAGGTTCGATGGAAAATGGAATTTAGACAGAAAAATACAGAAAAAAAGCTTAAGATTCGAATAAGGCAAACAGATGTGAAAACTGACAGAAAGCAGAACGTAGCTTTACGGTGATGAAACTACGGCTGTGCTAAGTGGTACACCATATCACGTCAAAACCTATCCTCATGAAAAACCTGATGAATGAACTTGAAATAGTTCAATGTTGAGCTAAAATGTATTAAATAGTAAAATATGAACATGAATTAAAGTGAAATGCGTCACGTTTCAAGAGTCACTGGGCCTTCACCTGCTTTCTGACCAGGAAAGCCAGCTCTCTGAGTGACACCTCTCTGATGTCATCATCTTTAGCGACACGTGTTTTGTACAGATCGTGATGTTTAACCTCAACAATTACAGAGAAGGACATAGCGTTATCAATGGAAAATCTGCAAAACAAGCTAGCTTAAAACATTTATTTCATGCCTCTTAACGTTCTAACATAACATAGCTAAAATATATTGTAGCGATTAAAAGAGGGAGACGGTCACAATTTCAATTCAATTGTATTTGGTCATGGATAAACCATAAAGTAATGTAACACTTTAAGGGAAACCTTCGTCCTGCCTAGGCTCTCTAGCCAGGGGCTAAGTCATAGACCCAGTCCCTGGTTAGGCTTTTAAAACTAACAACACAAGTAGTTTAAAACAAAGAATAAAATAAAGAAAATTACAAAATTGACATCTAAAAGTACTGATATGAAACTCTTTAAATGTATAATTTAAATACAATTTGTCCTGTAACTGTCATTTGCTCCATGCAAATATACAAAACGTCATACAAGTGTCTAAGTACAAAATCAGAGTGACTCCAACTCAACTTTTGCATATTTTCTTACTTTATCTCCAAATAGTCAGCAAAATTTATATCCTAATATGATGTTGGTTTTGCAGATTTAACCCTTATATGCCCTTAGTGCATTTTTTTGTGCTCAAACACCAGAAACGTTCGAAAATTAAAAGGATGTCAAAAGGATTAAAAACATTTACCCCAACAACACACCCCAAATAACATCAATATCTCAGAATTCCCGTGTCTTTAGTCTAAAACCAGCACATGTTGAATAATGGGAAAGAGACGGTAGGACAAAGATTTATAACAACTTCCATGGCCGTTCAGAAAATCAGTCCCAAATGTACTGAAACGTGTTTTGGAAGTTAAAATCTATGAAAGTAGACTAAACAAAGCAGTTAATCACAAAAATAAAAGTGACTAACATCCACATTACAATAGAATGTTTCTGTAATGACATTAAAAAACTACACAAACAACCGGAGTTGCCAGACCATTTTTTATGATGCCTCTTTATGTCTTCCTCGGCTTTCATGAGTTTCCTGGGATAAATAACCAGAAATCCCCTGATGCTGAAGACCATTAAAAAGGCTCCGTAGTAGAAATTTTCAAACTAAGTGGGTTATGAACGTTATAAATAAGAAGAAAATACAAAGAAACATTCTTGTGTTGTACAAGACCTCGAGCTGAGAGGCATCCAGCCTACTGTAATTTTGGTTCACAGCAGACGTGTAGACTCATATATTTGACGATGAGCTGCTGCTCAAAATTACAGGTCTCCGTTTTCTTGAGACTGTTGGGAGTATTTTATGACCTAGTCTTTTACTAAAGGCTGAGCACAGCTGTCCTCTAAAATATTATTCTGTAGTGAGTCAGCATGTGTTCCTCCCAGTTTACTTCACTCCAGAATCAGTGGTTGCAATTTAAAAATCCTCACTTGTTTCAGTGGCCCACAAGTGAGAAGCAGTTCCAATGAGCGGGGTCCCTAATGTCACATCTCCTGGTGTGAAGAACACACTCTGATCTGTGACACTTGAACATAAAAAGCTATTGTCAGAATGAGTAATACCTCAGAGGCCAAACACTATGTCCTATCCAGGAAACACACTAGAATGTGGCTACCAAGTCACAAATCACTATTCCTTGAAGAACGTTCCAAGTTTTTATCATTCTGAAACATTTTGGTTTGCATTTTGGCTTTAAACTCTGTGGATTTATAATTCTTTGCCTGAGAGACAGTTAGGTTATATTAAAATTAAATTAAAAATCATTTGCACAGCTGATGACTGAGTTGCAAGAGCAACAGACAGGAAGCTTTCCTAGCCACAAATAAATTGTGTCGCTTTTAAAAAGTTGCTTTTTCAATACTATTCTGTGTGTTTTCCAAGAGAAGCTTCATTACTGTTTGAACGGACTTTATAATGTTACATCAGGCAGTAATTTTAGCTGTAAAACTGTATTTTAGATGGGAAACATTGCATTTCCTGCCATGATGCCAGCAGAAAAGCAAACTTCTTTTTTCTTCTTGTGCTTTTTATTGATGATCAGCAAAGTGAAAACTCTAACTGCACAGAAAATAGCTAACAGCCGTAATGCAGGTATAAGAGCGCCCCCCCTAGAACACCTACCCGCTCCACAAAACTTGTGTTACTTTTACTCCTTCTACTGTCACTCTGTAGCTCTATTTTTGTTTAACCTTCCTTCTTTATTGTATTTTGTAGCAAAAAGGGACCATCATTGGGTTATATATTTAAAAACGGCTTGGTAGAGTTGATGGGCGGGACTTGTGGATAACTCAAGCTGATTGGTTGTAACTTTGTAGGAAATTATATCAGCAGATGCCGCCAAACAACCGGCTTTTGCGAAATTTGAAAAGTTGCTGGTGAAGCGAAATGGAAGGAAAAGAAAATAAAGAGCATTGACTCTACTTTAAAATAGCTGTTTCTTAAAACTCAACGCCAAAATTTGCAGTGGAAACTCTCCTCAATTCCGTAATTTACGCCACTTTGTTGTCTTCTAGAGCAGTGTAAAAACAGATTCTTCTGTTCATTGAACGCTGCTTTTTACGTCACACGTCCGCTCTCCCCGTCCCCTGAATGGATTAATTTATGGCGGATTTTGACATAATAAAACATCTTTACTGTTAATAATGTCTGTGGATGCCTTTTGGCGTTGATAAGTGACGTCACTCACTGCCGAAGCGTTTGATATGCTGACGTCTTAGCGAAGTCCTGAAAGGGGATTTTGTATGAACAAAACGACCGTCACCTTCCGCCCTCCCAGAAATTTCTCGGAAGTCCTATAGTGGAGATGTACCTTATGTTTGTGTCATGAAGGATGAAGGGGAAATCTAGACAAAGGTTGGTCTAGCCATGCTCCACTGTAGCCTCAGTAGGGCTAACGTTGACTCGGCTAAGTATGGGTTGGGCCAATTACAGAACTTTGTGTTTGTAGCGAGATGTTGGGCGGGCTTAAAACCATTACGGCAGAGCTTTTTTTGTTGTTTATTATGACGTTGGCAGAGCTGCAATAGAGCAAAACTACAAAGATGGCGTCGGCTCAGGAAAGGCGCTCATTTGAAACGGCTTTGGCATCAACTTTGGGCAATTTAGATTTGGACTTTTCTTTGATACACGAGCAAAAAGAGGTACTTAATTTCTTTATTTTGAAAAAGGACGGTGTAGGGCAGACTGCCCCGTTGACTGAATTCTGTAGCGATGAATACTTCACATTGTTGCTCTGATTGGTCTTAGCACTGTGCAATTGCGTAGAGACACAGGTTGAAAGATAAACATAGATTCCGCACCTAAGACTGAGCTCTGTCTATGGGTCATGGCCAGATGATGGCTTGCCAGGCTAGAGAAAATCTGCATTAATCGTATTTGGCACCAAGGAGTCAATAAACAAAGCAGAATTTAGAAAAGCATTCTTCTGCATTGCTATTTCTTTGCTGCATGGCGCTAGCCCGACTGAGCTCTGTGCTTTGAAGCCAACTGTACATGCCAATCTATCAGTCCTGTCTTAATCTCCTTCAGTCTAGCAGATTAAGCCAGTTCACACTGTAATTATTCAACTGATATACAACAAAAAGGTCACATTCCAACAAGTAGCCTTGGCCCACCTACTGCTGAAAGTACAATTTAAATGAATTATGGATGTAAGCTTTAAAGGTCGTTAGCTAGAAAATAAAAGCAACTCTTAGACCAGACATCAAAACGGAATCACAACAATAAGCACGGATCATGCCCACATTAGATCAATTAAAATAATACTTAACTAACGTGAGGACATATTTTAATGGTTTCTAACTTCAAGTCTTTTGAAGAGAAACAAGTGGATGACAAGTGAAACAAAACATCAAATAAAAAATATGAAGTATTGTTAAAATTCTTTCTCACTGGTTAGACTCTCCTTCACAGTGACTTTATAGACAAAGTTCCCATGCTGCATTGCGTTGACTAAATGCGTTCAAGTGTACTTAAATAAATTTACTAACCCTATGCGGACAACCACGTAATGCTCGGCGGCTACACTTGATATATAGATGGGCAGTTTCCACTGCACACTGGGTGAGGCAGAAGAGGCTGTTGCATGCTAGAGTGCAAACTATTAAACAAATGCAGCGCAGAGAATGGAAAACCTCAATGTTAAGAGTGTCAGTAGATGTGAATTTTCCTCTCATCCAGTAGGTCTTATCGCTTCTCCTGGAAGCCAGTTTCATAATTTGACCCGTTTTGTCAAACGGAGGAAAACCGGTCTTTTCTGCCCTAAAAGGAGCGAACCGAAGCACCATTTGGCAGCTGTCAATTGTAACTAAGGCTGAAACCACACTGTGTTCTTCATCTAAGAGGAAGAGGTTCAGGAGGATGCCAGAATGTCGCTGCACTTTCCAGTACTCTAGCAACCCAAGTAACCATTTAATAGAAATGTGGGGAGCAACTGACATTTCAGTTTTTCCTTGGTTACAACCTTCCAACCACCTCCACTCTCCTCTGTCATTAACTGTTTAGACTGATGATTTTCATTCCAGAGTCGTATTGCTCATGCCCTCCTCCTATGTTCAAACCATGGAGACATGGTAAAAGCAACAACACCTCTTAATTCACAAGTGTTTTCTCTCTTTTTAATGGTATTGGTAGTTTGCTGGTATGGAGCATACAGGCGTGTGTTAACACAATGCTAGAAAGACAACATCTTTGGAGTGAATCCCAGTGACCATAAATCTGAGAAAAGGTTTCAAGGTCATTTCCAAGCTCGCTGGGATCTATTACTCCACAGTAAGAAATATTATTCACAAGTGGGAAAACCGTCACACAGCTTCCAGTCTTCCTAGGAGTAAGTGTCCAGTAAGTTCACCCCAAGGTTAGAATGTGTAATAAAAAACAAGAGCCGCATTTCAGTTTTTGACAGCGTAATTAGAAAAGAGCGAGCATGGCTTGGTATGCCTTTATGGAGTCTTTAGAAGGGTTGCCAGGAGAAAGGACCTTTTTGCATAAAAAGGACAAGGCAGCATGGCTGATGTTTCCATCTCAATAAGCCACACAATTTCAATAAGAAACTGATCGGACAGACAATCTGACGTGGAGGATTTAGGTCATAAAATGTAGTGTTCTACTAGGCCAAAGCCACAAGAGAACATTGGCCCTTCCATCTCTTAGGGTTAGGGTTACTACTGTCAAACACAGCGGTTTAGGGGTGAGGATTTGGCCCTGTGTTACCACCGTGGGACCTTTAACTCAGTGACCTTTACAGTCATTGAGTTCATTCTGTCATTCTTCTGTATGCCAAAATATTCTTTAGCCAAACATGAGGCCATATCTTCTGCAGAGGAAGCTTTATCCAAAGAGAGTCCTTTAAAGTTGTGGAACACTTGTTTAATCTATGCATTTGCAGTGATCTCTGGTAGGAATTAATGCATTGCAAGTCAAACTCAGAGCAAAAAAAGCCCATAATTTCTTGGATCAGCATCAGCAGGTCTGCTACTGCACAGAGTGGCAGCAGACGGCAGGATCTGAAGTCTTATTTCCTGATATTTGGACATCTTGCCTCGGATTGGATACCAGCAACGTGACTCTACCACTGACTTGCAAAATGGATGCTTTATCTCCACAAATAACACAAGCCTGGAGGAGCTTTTCTGTGTGGTGAATATGCTAATGCTAATGTTAGCTTCTACTAACAGACGTTTCAGGAACTAGCTTCCCTACATTGGCTGCCTGTTAAATTTAGAATAGATTTTAAGATCCTCCTTCTCACATATAAAGCTCTTAATAATCAAGCTCCATCATACATCAGTGATCTGATTGTTCCATATGTTCCTAACTTGGCTCTCAGACTGCAGGTTTACTGGTGGTTCCTAGAATATCTAAAAGTAGGATGGGAGGCAGATCCTTTAGCTATCAGGCTCCTCTACTGTGGAACCAGCTCCCAGCGTTAGTGCGTGAGGCAGACACCTTGTCTACTTTTAAGACTAGGCTCAAAACTTTTCTATTTGATAGGGCTTATGGTTAAATTCTGATGTTAGTCCAGGTTTAGACGAGTGGGGAGCAGAGGGAGGTGGAGTGTACTGAGGGGACTACTGTCGTTAAAGACTTCTCCCTGGCCCTGCCTCCCACATGCCTCCATCTGAAAGGCTAGGTTATCCTGAGTTATCTCTGTAGTTATGCTGCTATAGGCTTAGACTGCTGGAGGACATACTGACCACTTTCCACACTCTGCTACTCTCTTCTACCACCACTCTCTAATTGCATTATTTCCTGTTATTTCAGCTGTTAACTTTATTTTCTCTCTAAGTGTTTTTCTCCCCAGAAGAAGCTACACTGGCGTTCTGCTGAGCTGTGGTGGCCTCATGGAGGGGGCCATCGGCTGGCACACTGCTGCCAACCACCTAACATTCTCCCTCTCCTGATATTACATCTTACTTTCTTTAACATAGAATGTGCTACTATTAGTTCACCTATTGAATTAATTATAGATTCACTCAGATAAAGACAATAAAGTTTCTCTTACT